>SPJY01036772.1:0-49395 GCA_005191435.1 Raddia distichophylla | reverse complement strand
ACTTCACCTACCACAACTTATTGCTCATCAATTAGGTGCTCTAGAGCCATTCCTCCACCCACCAACCAATCCAAGCCAACAATTACTCATCCCCAATACCGAGCTTCATTGAAGTCATTCGATCCGGTATGATCGGGGCGTTTCGGGCCTTTTACTTTTGAAGACGGCATCCTTCGTGGAGGCGTGGCCTTGGGAGTAGGCCTTGGCGTGTGGCTACTCTCAAGTCGGTGTACGGGTGACGGAGTCCACCTCGCCGGAGTGGCGGAACGACTACCGGGGAGTAAGTGAGGCGATAGGCTCGAGAGCGAGCCGGTCCTTGTGCGCAAGGAGTAGCCTCAACGGAGAGTAGGAGTTGCGGCTCCGAACTTCGGTGAAATAAATATCGTGTCACTCTCTCTCATTTAAATTCCGCACTTACTTCCCTTGCAATGCTTGTAATCAATTGTGATGCCATGTCTTAGTTTCCTAGTCACTTGCTTTATCACTTCCGCTCTCTTGATGCTTAATCAAGAATAATCAAAAAATTTAAAATTGCCTATTCACCCCCCCTCAAGGCCATAGGATCCTCTTTCAGCGCAGCGCGCTGCGCTGCCTCCCACTTAGGCCTCTACATTCTTTAGACCAAAAGGTAGAGCACGCAGCGAGGGGGAGAGAGAAACAGAGGAAGAACAGCGAGAGAAAAACAGAGAGAAGGGGAAACCATGTCTTCCGACGCTGAGTCCGACTATCTGCACGCTTGGTTGGTGGCGGCAACGGAGGATCTGCCGCCGCCGCCCCCTTTGTCGCCGCTGATCCAGCCCGCGGCGGAGGAGGTGGATGCGCCGGGCCCCGTCATCGTGGCCCAAGCGGCCGAGCTGGCGGCGAATGCCCAGGTCCGCGTCGACGAAGAGTCGGCCGCGACGCTAGCGGCTGCACTCGCGGCGGGGGAGGAGGAGGAAGACGCGGTGGCGGCGCACATCGCCGCCGACGCCGTGTACGCCGCCGCGCTAGCGTCGGAGGAAGAGGAGGCTCCGCAGCCGGTCGTGGCGGAGTAGGAGGTCGAGGCAGTCGCGAGGGCCGTCGTGGTGATGCCGTCGCCGCTACTGATGGACTCCACCATCCACGGGCGGCGGAGGCAGTATCCGAGCGCGCCGGGACCGTCGGTGCCCGCGCCAGACCCATTGACGCCGTCGTCGTCGTCGGCGGCGGAGTCTGCGGCTCCACCGGCTCGTCGTCCGCGTTGCTCCTAGGAGCGGCGAGGTTGCTTTAGGACTTGGGCGCCGCTGCAGTTGTAGGGGCGCGGCGCCCTATTTTGCGGTAGTCCAGGATGGAAAGGGCTCCTTTTGGTTGTAAAGTCCTTATCCTTGTAAGATCTTCGTTCTTGTGAAATGCAACTTCTTTAATGAATCTGTCTCTTTTGGCTTGTGCATTCTCCATTCCTGTGCGAATCTGAAATACGAAAAGTAGGAGAAATAGATGAACAGTAACGAAGCTCGGAGGTGAACTTAGGAAATTTGGGTAAAACAGGTTGATCTGAAACGCTGCTTTTGTGCGCCTAGTCATCTAGCCCCGGGCCGTGGCCAAGTCCAAGTACGATCTTGGAGTTGGGCATGGTCTAAAGACTAGAGTAACTTAGAAAAAAAATCGTGCGAATTCCCAGCCCCCGAGCTTCGTTAGGCAGCGCAACGGTGCTGGCTTGGCGAAGTTAAGGACTTTAGAAAAAATTCGCGAAAATCCCCAGCCCCCGAGCTTCGTTAGGCCACGCGGCGATGCGGGCTTGGCAAAGTTAAGGACTTAGAAAAAATCTATGCACAAAATCCCTCAGCCCCCGAGCATTGCGAGGCCCAGGTTAGCCATTCAAACAAACCTGAAGTGGGCTTATTGTACCTTAGGCAGCGGGAATTCCACAGTGCGTGGAGACTTACTATGGTGCGAGAGGTTGGCTTATCCCGTCGTAGAAGTGCTCCGGCGTGCTTTATCCTTAGTCGTCGGATTTTGGCCACGGGCTTGCTTGAGATGGTCATGACTGAAACCAGCGTGACTCGCGGTTGGGGGAAGTTTTTTTTTTAAAATTGAATTGAAAGGAAAAGAAGGAGACTTACAACCTGATTAAGTGTAGAAGCGTCGTAGAAGGGAGATGTTTCATGAGCTAGGGAGCTCGTTCCCATCCTTGTCAGCCAGGCGTACTGAGCACGTGCGCGCTGCGCTGACTACTTTGTACGGTCCCTCCCACTTGGGGCTAAGCTTGTTGGAGCCCGCGAGGTTCTGAATGCGACGTAGAACCAGGTCTCCTACTTGTAAGGTCCTTGTATGTACGTCTCGTGCTGCGTAACGGTGCAGGGTCTGCTGGTAGGCCGCAGCCCGGAGTAGGGATTGCTCACGGTGCGTCTCAAGTAGATCGAGGTCAAGCTGCCGCTTCTCGTCGTTGACCACGAAGCTGGCAAAGTCAACGCGATCGGATCCTAATCTCATTTCTGTTGGGAGGACGGCCTCCGAGCCATAGACGAGTCCGAAAGGAGTTTCTCCCGTAACCCGGCTGGCCGTTGTCTGGACTGCCCAAAGGACTGACGGTAGCTCGTCGACCCAACCTTGTTGTTTTGCCTTGAGGGCGTCGTAGACCCGCTTTTTGATGCCTTGGACTAGCTGTCCGTTAGCTCGTTCAGCCGCTCCGTTACTCTGTGGGTGGGCCATAGAGACCAGGGTGCGCTTCATGCCAATTTCTTCGCAGTAATCGTTGAACTCCTGGCTCGTGAATTGGGTGCCATTATCAGCGATGATTCTACTGGGCACTCCGAATCTTGCAACGATGCTCCGGAAGAAACGTACCATGACGGTTGCAGTGATGTTAGAGACCGGCTCGGCTTCGATCCACTTGGTAAAGGTGTCGATGGCTATGAACAAGTACGTTCTGCCACCGAGGCCTTTGGAGAACGGTCCCAGGAGGTTCATGCCCCAAACCTCAAACGGCCACGCTAGTGGAATTGTTTGCAGCTCATATGCGGGCTGGTGCATCATCCGCGCATGATACTGGCAAGCTTCGCAGCGTTTGACCAAAGCTTCTGCGTCGCTCATCGCAGTGGGCCAGTAGTAGCCCATGCGGAATGCTTTGCCGACGAGGGTTCTATGTGAGGCGTGTGCGCCGCAGATGTCCTCGTGAATGTCGGCTAGAAGGTACTTACCTTATTCTTGGGTAACGTACTTACAAAGCACGCCATTAGCACCCATTCGGTACAGTAAGCCCCCGTGCATACGGTAAGCTCGGGCTCGTCTTTTTAGCTCGGAACGCTCAGCAGCGTCCTCAGGCAACGTCCCCTGCTCCAAGAACTGGATGAATGGCGTCATCCAGGAGGTGCTTTGCTTGAGGAATGAGACAGTACCGGAAGTCTCGGTTTGGAGGGTAGCAGACGTCCCCGTGGCCTCCTCTTCGGAGGGAATGGAGGGCTTTAAAAGGTGCTGCAGTAGCACCCCCGGCGGGGCCGGTTCTTGTGAGGATCCGAGCTTGGCGAGCTTATCAGCCTCGCCGTTCTCTTCCCTGGGAATGTAGCTAATTTCAAAACTCGTGAAACGCTTCTTCAGTTTCCTATCTTCCGCCAGGTACCGCGCCATCGAGTCGTCAGTTGCCTGAAACTCCTCCCTGACCTGGCGGACGACGCGCTGTGAATCTCCTTTCGCAGCAAGCCGTTTGATGTCGAGCGCAGCGCATGCTCTTAAACCCGCAATTAGAGCTTCATACTCTGCAGTATTGTTTGTTGCCGCGAAGTGTATTTGTATGACGTGTTGGAGTCGCTCTCCGTTGTGGGAGATGAGAACGAGACCGCATCCTGATCGCCTGAACTGATGTGAACCGTCGAAGAATAGAGTCCACAGACCTTCCTCCCTATCTTGACCTGGAGAGCTTATCTCTTGCTCATCCGGCCTGGTCAACTCTGCAACGAAATCAGCCAGGGCCTGAGCCTTGATCGCGGTACGGGATACAAACTGGATGTCAAACTCATCCAGCTCGACTCCTCACTTCGCGACCCGGCCTGTGGCCTCCGGGTTTCGGAGAATGTCCTTGATCGGGTAAGTGGTCGGGACAATGATCTGGTGTGCTTGGAAATAGTGACGCAACTTGCGCGATGCCATCAGCAAGGCATAGCACAGCTTCTGAAGGTCAGGATAGCGCTCCTTTGACCTGGTGAGCACCTCACTCACGTAGTAGATGGGCTGCTGCTTCCCTTCTCGTTCCACTGCCAGCACCGCGCTTGCGGCGTTTGGTGTCACTGAGAGGTACAGCAGGAGGATTTCACCGAGCTTGGTGGTGGTGAGGATAGGTGGCGAGGCAAGGTACTGCTTAAGCTGCAGAAACGTGGCCTCAGCCGCCTCAGTCCATCGAAACTATCGTGCTTGCGGAGCAACTTGCAGAAAGGCTGGACATGAAACAGCTTAAGGCCGCCATCTTGCCTATGAGAGACTGGATGTCCTTTACGCAGGTCGGCGACCTCATCTTTTCGACGGCCTCGATCTTCTCGGGGTTCGCACCGATGCTCGCCCCCCCGATCACGTAGCCTAGGAGAATGTCAGACTTGACGCCGAAGACGCATTTCTCGGGGTTTAACTTGACCCGGTGCTGTCTCATGCTGTCAAAGGTTTCCTCTAGGTCGGACATGTGGTCCCGGTTGTCCTTGCTCTTGACTACGATATCGTCCACGTAGACTTCTACGTTGCGCCCTATTTGATCAGGGAGAGTTTTTTTTGCATGAGACGCTGGAACGTGGCTCCAGCATTTCTGAGACCGAAAGACATGGTCGTATAACAAAATGCGCCGAAAGGCGTTACAAAGGCGGTTTTCTCTTCGTCCTCCTTACACAACGCAATCTGATGGTAACCGGAGTAAGCGTCCAGAAAACTCATCAAGGCTGAATCCGCCGTAGCGTCAACTAGTTGATCTATGCGTGGAAGGGGAAAGTTATCCTTGGGGCAGGCGGAATTGAGGTCGCGATGGTCGACACACATGTACCATTTGCCGCCTTTCTTCTGGACGACGACTGGGTTCGCAAGCCAATCAGAGTGCTGAACTTCGCGGATGAAGCCCGCTTGAAGCAGCTTGCCGAGCTGGTCTTGGATGATCTTGGCCTTCCAGTCGGGGACACGCCTCTGACACTGCCTTACCGGTTTCTTGTCAGGCCGGACAGCTAGCCTGTGCTCGATCACCTCCCTTGGGACACCGGGCATATCGGACGGTTCCCATGCAAACGCGTCCTTGTTAGCCCGGAGGAAGGTAATGAGCTCGAGTTCCTATTGAGGCTCGAGGGTTGTCCCCACGTGGACCACCTTGGAGGGGTCTGAAGGGTTCGCGTTGGACTAGCATTCGTGCGTCCGAAACTCTCTGTAAACACATTCCATTCAACCACAACCGAAGAGCTAAGGCTCAGCAGGAGTAGGACTATTACCCGCGAGGGGGTCCGAACCTGGGTAATCCCGGTGTGTCGCTCCTTGTTGCGTTCAGTGCTCAATCGAATCGAGCTCGGCCGAAAGGCTAGCAAGACGAGAAATCTGACCAGGGGTGTGATCCGCAGTGGTTGAGCGGTGAGCACGCCGTCAGTTCCCCCGGATGGTGATGAATCCCTTTGGCGCCGGCATCTTCAGACAATGGTAGGCGTGGTGGGAGACCGCCATAAACTTGGAGAGCGCGGGCGGCCCAAGATGGCGTTGTAGGGGAGCTCGGATTCCACCACCTCGAAGGTGATGTACTCTATTCGGAAATTGGCGGAGGAGCCGAACGTGACAGGAAACACGACCTGCCCGACGGGGCGAAGTGATGGAAGGGGACGGTGATGTCCCTGATCTTGAAGCGCAGGACCTGCATGAGGCCCAGAACGCGCGCGGTGATGATACCCAGCGAGCTCCCGCTGCCCACGAGGACGCGGTCGACTCGGGTGTTGCCAATGGTTGGGCAGAGTACCAGCGGGAGGCGCTGCGGCTTGGAGAGCCCGGCCAGGCAATCTGTCACTGAAAAGGTGATGGCTTGACTGGACCAAGGGAGGGACTCTGCCGCGGGCTCACCACGGGAGATGTGGAGGACCTCGCGAGACGCGGCCTTTAGCTCGCGGCGAGAGGTGTAGGCTGACGTACCGCCGAAGATGACAGCAACGTGGCCGCGGCCGCGAGCCTCAGGGAAGCCCTGGTCCTGGCCGCCCTGCAGAGGTGGTGCTGCGGCAGTGTCCTCGGGTAGCTCGGGCATGGGACCGCGGCCAGCATAGAAGTCCTCCAACTGGCGGGCCCAAGTGCGGCAGTTGCGCAGGTCGTGGGCGGGGCGCTGGTGGAGGCGGCAGAAGAGACTGGGGTCATGGAACTGGTCCTCACCTCTGTTCTGCTGCTGCTGCGGACGGGGAGGCCGGCCTTGAGGGGACCCCTGGCCGCCGTGTGGCCTTCCTCCGGCTGGGGGAGGTCGCTGCTGGCGCTGCAGCGGCGGGTGCACCGGCAGAGGACGCTGTGGCGGCAGGCACTCAGGCTGATCGGGCTCAACAGCTGTGATGAACTTGGCGGGCAGCTCTAGCCGCTTCTTCTTCTTCTTTTCAGCCTCGGCCTTGCCCGGGCCGTCGCCGACCTTGGCCTTCTTCTTGGTGCGGCCCCTCATGCGTTCGACCGCCTCGGAGGCGTTGACGTAGAGGGCCGTGGTGCGGAAGAGCTCGCTCGCGGTATGGACTGGGTGGAGCTCGAGGTCCTCGATGTAGTGCCGGTCCCTCGCACCATCCTTGAAAGCCTCGATGATAGCCTCGTCCGAGATGCAGGGGATCGTGTTGTGGGCTCTCACGAACCGGCAAACAAAATCCTGCAGACCATCATCGTCTCGCTACACTACGAGCTTGAGGTCCCGAGGGCGCCCAGAGCCGGTGTAACATCTCTGAAAGCTCGTGCGGAGGGCGTCCTGAAGCTGGGCCCAGCTGCGGATGGAACCAGGCCGTTGGTTGAACAGCCAGGTTCATGCCATGCCCTCGAGCACTGTGGAGAAATAGTTGATCATGACGGCCTCGTCTCCCCCATGGCTCGGATGGCGGTAGTGTAGATGGACAGGAACTCCTCGGGATTTTTGCTCCCGTCGAACTTGTCGATTGGCCCGGGCTTGAACCTCGGTGGCCCAGGCGCCTCGCGGAGAGCGCGGGAGAAGGCGGAGCATCCTAGCGCGGCCATCGGGGGAGAGGCATCTCGACGTGGGCCTAGGCGGGAAAACACTCCGCCTGGGGCACATGACGAACCTCTAGCGGAGGAGGCTGTCTTGGTCTGGCGTGAGCGGCTACGGTTGCGGCGGGAGCGGCTTTGGGCGCCGCTGTGGCCAGAGCTGCCTGTGCGCCCCCCGCCATTCTGCTCCTCGTGCCGGACGATGCCGCAGGTGATGTCGTCAAGGCCCTCAGCAATCACTGGGCCCAGGTCCGCCATGGTGAAGCCACGGGGTCCTTCTCCAGGTCGCGGACGACCGTGGCGATGGCGCTCGCCTTCTGCTGGCTGGCAGGAGCGGGTTGCTCATGGTCTCGATAAGAGAGTCGATCGGCCGGCAGCCAGCCGGGGTGCGCTGACAGCTGTCCTCGTTGCAGATCCCAGCCATGACGCGACGGACGGCATCATGGAAAAAGTCCCGGGCGGCCGCGCGGCGGCGCAGCCGCTCCTAGGCCTCTTCATTCCCGCGTCATCGTCGGCTGCGGCTGCGAAAATGCAGCGAGATGTGCGCGAGGCCGGGGGAAACATCCCGGTGTCGCCAGCAGAAGCAGCGGAGTCACCAAGCAGCTCGAACTCTATGGGAGTCTCGCTGATGTGGGTCTCAGAGGGGTCCAGCTCAGGGAGCGACTCCTCGGGGCGAAGATCTGCCCCTGGGGTGAGAGAGACGTCAACCTCCATCTCGTCGACCCCGGCGTTGGCGAGGTACTCCTCCCGCCAGCCATCGTACGATGGGACCAAATCGTCCAGATCATGGCACTCATTGAACTCGAGGTCCAGGACCTCGTCGCTGTTCGGAATCTCAGGCATGTCCGAGGGAACAGACTGCTGAGGGCCTGCTCATGGGCCCCACGGTGGGCACTAGCTGTCGGTGTCTGGGAAACGCGCTCCTGAAGAGCAGCGGGTCCACGGACAGGCAGACGAATTTGTAGTTGGTGTGAGGCCCAACTACCACCCTTCTCAGTAGCCCGAGGCGGCGGCTGAGCCTACGGGGGCTCAGGCCACGCGGTCTTCCCGGACAGAGCCTGGTGCGACTTGGCGATCCGGGTACAGGTCCTTCATACGGTAAGTGAAAAGAACAGGGGGAGGAGAAGGAAGGAAACAATACAAACCGTGATGACACAAGCGATTTACCCTGATTCGAGCCTCCACTGCCGGGTAATAGCTCTACTCCAGCCTTGTTGATTATACGGTGGAAAACAGTACAGGGGTGCCGAGACCGGGCTTGAAGGCACCGATCCCGAGCTTACAAAGTGTCTAAGGGCTAAGACTACTACTGAGGAAGCTTCGGATGCGTGTGTGGCTTGTTATCACTCTGGAGCACTTGGCCTCGACTGGTCCGAGGCATTTCCTTTTATAGACGCGGCGGGTCACCCGGATCTGATGCGGCGGGCCCCACGCCGTCCTTGCCTCAGTGGCGGTGCCCTTGTCTCATTCCGAGGCTCTGTCTGGTCTGGAACCTGCAGGGAGAAGCTGGTCAGGTTAGTACAGGACACGTGTTTTTGTCTTGGGATGCCGATACGGGGGAGAAACCTTCTTTAGGGAGAAAGCACTCTCCCTTTATCCCCAATATAGCATTGACTGGACCGAACCAGCCTCGCGCCACCCGTTGGGGGAGTCGTGTAGCGTAACAACCGTTGCCGCCTGCCAAAGGGGGGCAAACGACAAACCGAACTGCCCACGTGCTTCTCCCCGGGCTGCGGATGTCGGGGAGACACAGTTCCTTCCGGTCAAGGCCGGGGAAAGTGCGGTGGGATATGACAGTTGTCACCACCTGCCCACAGACGGACGGAACGTCCGCGGGACCCTCTCCCGGGCTAAGGATAGCCCGGGAAGGTGCGTAACGCCACTGGGGGGCGCGGTTTGACCTGGTCAAGCCCGGGGAAGACCCTGGCGGGCTAGACGCTTTCTTTAGTACGGCCAGAGGCGGCCTTTTAGACCTTCTGCATGTGTGGTGGCCGATACGGAATCGGCCCAAGGCCAATCTCGGGGTGGGCCACTTATCAATCACCAACAACTGCTATGAGAGGGGTGTAGAACATGTGATGGTCACTTGGCTTCACGGGTTTCGGATGAGCCCACATGGACAAAAACCCTAAGTAGTGCTGGTTTAGCCCTCCATATAAAAGGGGTTTAGCTGCTTAAGGAGAGAGTTGAGGCTTTTAGAAGAAGGAAGGGGCTTTAAGATTAGGTTTAGGAAAAAGGACAAGAGCCCAAGAGGATTAAAGATTTAGTAGTAAACTTTCACCATCGATCAAGTTGTTTTTGCAAATTTGTGTTTCTTGTCTCCATTGCACTTTTCTCTCTCGTTCATGTTGATTTTTGATTGATTTTCGTTGGTTTCTTTTCTATAGTTGGTTGATGTTGTGGATGGGTGAATCTTGATAGTATATATTTGCATCTAAACTTATAAAGAACCATGTTCCTTGAGCAACTCTAAGGGATGGAGTGGATTTGAAAGTTTTCATTATCTTGCCTACCTATTGATCTTGAGCACTCACACAAGTAAAGGTTGGATTTTTGCATCAAGTGCTGTGTCAAAACTGCGGAATATCATATAGTCCGATATGGTATCAGAGTCTGAGACGGCAATATCCTATATATGCATTGGAATATCCGATCCGAGATAGGTTTTAAAGGGTTAAAATTCAATTTGGCTCCTGTTCATCTTTCTTTGGTCGTCAGTCTCGATCCTTCTGTACGAGAGAAGAAACAATAGAGACGGAGATGCGGTGTTTTAGTATGAGCGAATTTGATATGCTCAGGCTCGAACCCAGTTGCATCTCTCTGGCGACGGCCGACGGGACCATGATCGTCGCGCCTTTCGGGTGCAGTTATATTCGCGAATGCAACCCGACGGATTAAAACGAGGCAGAAAGCCAAGCAGATCTCGGTATCTTCTTTTCTCCCCGCTTTCGGCCTACGCATCTTCTTTTGTTCCCGGGCAAAATCTGCAAAGGTCGCAGCTGTAGCTGTCTGAAACCTCGAGAGCTCTACGGGCGAACGGTAATGGCTCCCATCTGAATTGTGCATCCACAAGCGAACCATGTTTCGAAGTGCCACCTGCGAAATTCTTCTTTGAAGGTTGGATTTAACACATTCCATTGAATTTAGGATGAATCCATCGTGCCATCCCAACGCAGTGAACACTGTTCATTTCCAGCTCCTCCATGTAACCCAGTGGCTCAGATTGTGTCCTGCTATTTATCATAAGGCGTGTAGGAGACTAGGAGAGAGGGCTTATCTGGTGCTCCTCCTCATTCCCTCGGCTCGCGCAACCCCTCCCAAAGTCCGAGAACATCATAACAAAAGCCTTGCTACATTATTCAGAAAGTAAATTTAATATACTCGTGTATGAAAAGTAAATTTCCCCACATATTTCTTTTTTTCCTGGTATCTCGCACCAGCTCCCGCTCTCTTTTCTTAGCCATTTTGAGGGATATAACAAATGATCACTGACCTTGACACACGCTATAAGAAGGGGTGGTGCAATTTGTTAAGACAGGGTAAATATGAGCACATCAGGTTGCAATCGAAACCATCCAATTACACGATGGAATAGGACAGAAGGAATTCTGCTAGTTGCTTTACCAAAGCACATTCGGAGTAACCAATTGTATGAGCATCTGCCCGCTTCAACTTGCTGAAGTCCAACCTGCAGCAGAGCAACCAAGGTAACTGTCAAACAACGAAACCAGAAGAGAATTTAGAACCGCCGAAATGGCTTCACCTGTTCTTACAATTTACTTGACACTACATTGGTGCTACAAAGAAGAATTATGTACTTGCAGGCAGTTTTGTCTTTACAAAAAGAATTTCATTCTTTCATCCCTCTTCATGGCATTGTACACAGATTGCACCTGGAAAGAAAATAGTGTAACTCATGGTGCACATGGCAAAGATTGCACCCTCCTAAAACCCTGAAACTATACAATTTTGATCATGTAGTTAAGTATTTCCATTTGCATCATATATAAGTGGAGAAAATGGGTTACCTGCTCACTGGAAACCACACGGATTGGTCCAATTTTTACAGAAACATATTTCCCCTTTGAAGACACCTTTTGGGATATTTGACCCTGCACAAGCGAAGTAAAAAATCTATAGGAATCAAGATAGTAAAAGTACGCCAGAAAGAAATAACATTTAACCTTACAATAAAGTAAGAAAATGGGTTACTGCTTGGTTTATGTAAACCATATATATTATTGACGATTGCCGGTGCTTACACTTTCTTCCAAATTAAATAGTGGAAAATGGTATTTCATGCATCTAATGTCATGCTTCCAACGAATATGTAAACATTAAGCCACTAAAGAAAAATACTTAAGTTGCTAGAAGAATTTGCTAGTGGCAATCAGCCCTATACTTATGGAAACAAGCCAAATGCCATCTCTATTTATTTCACTTTTTGTTTCGGGCACTACCGATTGTGTCAAGATTCTTCATCCTTTTCCACGTTCCAGTCCAAATTACAGTTTCATGCATTTATAAATGATAATTAGTATTATACTATTATATAGAACTTAGAGGACACTACCAATATAATAAATTAAACGCACCAAAATCATTTTCATCAAATCACATGTTCTACTTTATAAGCACATTTGCAATGGAACTGAGAATTCGTGCATCAACCTTGGGAATTCTTTCTTGGACTACTGATTCGACTGCAATAACCATTGACTGGACAAAATCATCACCTCCAGTACCAATTGCAGTAAATCCTCTAACCGTAGGATATGAATTTACCTGTAAAACATATGAAACAAGTGATGTTTCACATGCTTAAAATAGCAGTTTTCTAGTTTCGATTATAGTACAAAAAGCAGCCCACAGGTGGATTGGATGTTATGGTAAGTCACTTCCTTCTGCAACTTAGAGCAGGTGTAGCATTTGGCACTAGATTTCATGATGGATATGTCAAATGTGGTTAAGTATGTTTTGTTTGCATAGTATTTTGTGCAATGATAAGCTACTATATAACTCAAACAATTTGTGCACCTCAGCAAATAACTATTGAAGTTAACAATGACCAATAGATACATGATAAGCTCTTCACAGCTGTAGAATAAGTGAGCTTTTATATGATGCTAGTGGGGTCAGACACATATTCCTGTCTTTCCAGTAGATTTTACTCCCTCCGTCCCAATATATAGGGCGCATAATTTTTTTGAGTTGTTCCATAATATAAGATATCTTCTCATTATTTCTTTGGAAAAGATGAGCAATAAACTCATAGTTAAGCTATTCACACTATAAAGTGCTTGCTTTTACTAGCTTTAGCTATTAAAGCTATTAATTAAGTGCATGGGAAGAAGATGCATGCTTCGAGTAACGAGATAATTAAAAATGATTTACTCTCTTAAACACCATTTCTTGGTCTTGATGAAAAATTTTATACGCCCTATATTTTGGGACGGAGGGAGTACTTCAGAAGCATCATTTACATAAGAAAGAACTGCAGCAAAATAACTTCCCAGATAGCATAAGATGGGCTTCCATCTAACTATTCAAAATGCAGAGTACAGTTGCCTATTATGGAAGACAGAACAAGCACGGACTGAAGAGATCATTCAATACAATGAGTACACCTTCTTATCCAGTACAAGCCATTCATCCGTTGCGTCATCTGTCACTGTACCACCCATGATAACATTTGTTGTGCGTGCAACCCTTCCTTTAGAACTTGCTACCTCTATTTTAGGAAAAGAAAAAAATCATTAGGTCCTAAATATGTAATAGGCTATAAGATATACTAGAACTTGTGTGTTTGATAAAACAAAGGAAACAAACACCACAGCATATAGTCACAATCAGTCTATTTGGTACATATAGCATGAAAAATTCAAGATCATGCATGACAGAAGAGTCATTGAATTCATCCAGTGCTTTAAGTACACATCTTGCTGTTCTACATTAAGCAAGCTGGATCTGCTTTGCTTAAGTCTTATCCAATATCTCATATTGTACTTCATCTAGTAGATCTTTCAAAATTTTGAAGGAGGTTTTTTACCAACAGGGCAAATGACGTATCAGTGTTTTCTCTATTTTGTGGCTCTCGCTTATCTCCCCCAATTGTTCTTAATGCAGCATTCGCAACAACTGTACTGTTTCCATTTTAATCTATTGAAGTTCAAAAGTATAACCTCATCCTGCAGCTCAACTACAATTCTGCAATAATTTTATGACCAAATAGTAATTATTTTGCCAGTGAATGGATTTCCATTTTTTTCTAGTGATGACATGAATCATGACCTCATGCTAGAGGTTCCAGAACGCCAACATTCAACAAGAAAACAACCAGGCTAGTAATAAATATATTTATATCCTTTGCCATCATAAAACACCAACCAGGCTAGTAATGCTCACACTGCAGCAAGCATTCAGCCTTCAGTAGATTGTGGTGCCAGTCAAAACCTAGTAGATTTCGGTAGAGCGAAAAACCTAACAGTTCACAAACACGGAACCAAACCCCGAGCTTACCGGAACCAGCACAAACGTAAACACGGTGCAATAGACAAATGGGCAAGGTCGAGATGTCCCTTGAGCTTCGACAAACTAGCACAGGTAAACTGGCGGCAGCCAAATACACCCACATCTAATCTTAATCCAAATCCAAATCCAAATCCCAAAAGATGATCACGGGGCCACTCGACTAATCCCAGCGAGAAGTATCTACAATTTACTCCTCAAATTGCCCAGAACCTTATGCTATAGAGAGATTTTATCTTTATTATTATTTTTTTTCCGGAATTGCTTGCTTCTATATGCCGAGCAGGAAGCGGTCATAGCGACTGGTGTTAGAACCGAACTGGGGGAGCATCGAATGGATGGCTCAAAGTAGAAGCGAACGGGAACAGGAGCAGCAGGAGGGTTCCTCACGAGAGATGGCCTTGAGCACGGCGTCCTGCGGCGGCTCCCCCTGGTCGCCCGCGGCGGCGCAGCACCGGACGGGAGAAGCGCGGCGGCGCGCCCGAGACGGCGGGGCCGCGGCGGCGCGGGGGTGGCCGGAGGGGAAGGGACGGGTGAGGAGGGGGTGGAGCGGGAGCTGGAGCTGGAGCGCGAGCGCTCTGCACATCATCGTCGTCTCGCTCGCCGGCAGCCGAGATCACCGCAGATTTTCTCTCTCTGTTTTTGTGTTCGTGGAGGGCGGGGAGCCGTTCACTGCTCAGTTAGCAGGACTGGGCCCAACACACCCGGCCTGGCTAAGCCCAAAATTAACACGTCCGAGCGTCCGACGGAGTCAGCTTTAGGCCCAGTAATTTTCAGCTTAATAGCTTAACGCCTTACAGTTTAACGACTTATCTACGTTTTGAAAAGATATATGCTTTGAGTTTTTTATTCTGTTTTTTGCTGTTTTGAAGGTGGATCCTAACATTTTAAAAAGCAAGTCAAATGAAATGAATCCGAATCTCAAAACTATCTCGAGAAGATCTCGAAGTTCAGTCATTTCAGCCATTCATATCAGCTCAAAAAAACAGGGCCTTAGGCCCTATTTGTTCGGGTGTTTATTAAAGTCGAGTTTTACTGCAACAAAAATTAAGAGTCCGCAATAAATGATGTAATAATTCAAAATAATAATAATAAAATAGTTTTACAACCTCTAGAAGAACTACTAAAAGCCACGAAAAAATCATTGCAAATTACTACAACATGTAGGCTATATAAAAATAACAAAATTTCTTACAGTGAAACTCAACTTAACTTTAAGCTGAAACAAAAAAGGCCTTAGGCCCATGATTTCAGCTTCTCAAATTGTTAATCAGCACTGCCACTGTTACTTGGGTACAGATAATTTCGACTGTTGCGCCGTCCGAGCCAATCCGAACAGTTATTTGAATAATGTTATCGTATTCGAATGGATATTATTGAGCTACTTTTAAATAAATATAACAAAAATCTATCCATAATCCATCTCTATTATATTTCTAAATTTATATTCGTTCCATTTTTTTTTGAAGCCTTGCATGTCTCATATAACTTGCATACACTGTTACTACACATGTTAATTCCTATGTTAAGATTACATATATTGTTACTACACATATTAATCTCTATGTTAGGATGACTGATGAACGCTTATATGTATATGGTTTTATAAATCACGTTTTCTTTGTCCAGTTTTCATACTTACATACATACAAGCCATAATATTGATGCGCAATATATAATAAATATATGTGTTTTTATATGTTTGATTTTCTAATATATGTTGTCGCGTATTATCTGATAGAGAGTATCTGTAACAGCACAGCTGTTATTTCCAATTAGTATTGCATATCCTCATTACATTCATTTGGTTTCATTATGGTTCTTTAAAAATCTTTTCATTAAGTTGCATACAACCATCACGTTATATGTTGGGAACACAGAACATTTGAACCAAACTCCTGAAAACTACCGGGTCACCTGACTGCTCGCCGAGCAACCATGTGCCCTGGTCGCCCGACAGGTCGTCGAGCAGCCTCATGTCTTGGTCGCCCGATCGCTCATCGAGCAGTCATGTGTTTGGTCACCCAACTTCCCGTCAAGCGGAGTGTCACCAAACTAACTGTTGAGCTACGAAATGCCCAAACGACCGGAGACCCATTTGTCTCGTTAATTCTTTTGTCTCGGGCTAGGACCCGATGATCCCTCTCTTCAATTGGTTGACATGGGCGGTGCTTCAGACAGAAGGTTAGGCGCCCCAGATCACCTACGCTCCACGGCCAAGTGGCGGACGACAGCGTCGAGCGATGCCAAGTGGAGAAGAAACTCATGCAGCTGCAGCACCCTCACTTTTCTCACCATTTCCCTTACCCAAAATCTCTAATTTACAGGTGGGACCTGGCCCCACTTGTCACCTACACAAGACATCCCTACTTAAAGGCCCAACCGGCCATTTTCCACCATTCTACAGCCCCATTTCTGCCCCTTCTTCCTGCTGCTCGAACCAAGAAGGACAGCAGCAGTACCTCCACTTCTCCAATCTCAAATCCACCCAAATACTTGGAGAGAGCTTGTGCATGTTAAAATCCAAGCTCTCCAGCACCTGAGCTCCCCACAACTACGACGATATTCGCATGCACAAAGGATTTGCCTAGGGGAATACGTTGGGAGTTTCTTCATCACCTGGAGTAGTAGAGCAACATCAAGATACGTTTCTCCAAGGAAGGATAAGGCTGCAGCGAGGAGAGGAGCAGTATAGCAGCAAGCAAGGGAGGAGAAGGTCACAGTCAAGCCCCTTCCTCTTCGATCTCTCCATCCGCTCGACGTCTCTTCCTAAGCAAGGCATCCTTGCTTGATAAGAACCTTAAAACACTTCTTGTCCATCATCATCTGAGCCCCATTTCTAAGTTCATCTTCAGCAAAACCGAAGCATTAGTACAGCAGGTCCAAACTACACCATTTCAGTACGTTCCCAGAAACAGTAGCTCAGTAAATAATTTCTATAAAATCAACCGTAACTCGGATCGAAAAGTGTTCTTCATGAAAGTTGTGCGGTAAAAAATTATCTACAACTTTCATGTTGAAGGCAACCATAGCCGACCAATCCTTATGCCTCAAAAATAGCCCGTACTGAGAGACATACATGTTGAGTGACCTATCCGAGCCATACCAATGAAGCCCGATCAAGAACCTGCTCTTGGTATCTAAGGTACGCCCTATCCGACCAAGTTAAACCCTTACCAGGTAGGAGAACTCCCTTCCAATGCAAGGAAGTTTATTCCGAGCAGTTTTGATCTTTCCCGAGCAGCCTAAAGCCTATTCCGAGCGGCCTTAGCACCCTAATTTCAAATAGGCATATCTCACTTATCTGAACTCGGATCTGAGTGACTCTTTTTACAAAAATTGCATTATCTCACAAATTTGTTGGATCTTGCATTATCTTCTGTTTTTGTGTTTATTGGGTATTTTATTTGAATTTTATTTGACGCTCTTGCTACCGAATTATAGGACCTGACGTTCCGGAGGAGTCTGAGCTCGATCCAGAAGCTCTCCCTCTCGGCAACCAGCAACAAGGCAATTATTACTCCCCTCATTTGACTCAATCATATTGAACTCTATTTACTCGCACCGTTTTAATTATGTTCTACCACTAGTTTGCATGCTAGTTTCTAATATGCTATTTGATGAGTAGAAAGTAGATATGTCCTACTAGTGGTCAGTTTATTAATAGCTAGGCTTTATATCCATATTCCTTGTTAGCCTAAGTGGGTACTATTTATATATGATTGTGTCACGAATGCTTAGGCTTGCTTAGAGTCCACGTGGTTGAGAGTGATACTTGATTATGATATCTCATTATTATGTTTGGATTGATATATGGTTCTTAATGATGGTTGGACGTGTGGATTTGGAGTTGTGTCTGAACGGGTGATACGAGATGACGGGAGGAAAGCTCGCGGGCATGTAGCCCCGTTCGGGTAATTAAGTACCGCACATGATGCCATCATTTCAAGCTACTATACGTACGAGCACACGTGTGAATGGGAACACTTAGCCAATTTTATGGGCATGCTTGTACCATTGGTGATCATTGGGGATATTGTTGCTTATTCGCTTGTGTTTTGTGGGTGGGGACTGCTCAGGGGCCGCTTCTTAGCTATGGGTAGCTTCCGTGAGGGTTCAAAGACGGCTGGACTGAAGGCCCTGAACAGCATACACAGCAACGGTTAACTCCGTTGACCACAACACAGCTCGTGGAACATTGGACTACAGTTACCCGGTGATCCAACGGCCTGGCATGCACGTTTAGGAGGCTTCGGCATGGCTTGCTATGTCATGTGGGTAAAGTCGTATAGCTCTGCTGAGTTATAAATTGTTCGAACAGCCTCATCCCCGGTTAGGGATGAATGCTTGTTAAATCGAGACATTTCGGTTAGCACTTGGGTTCTGGGTTGGGTATGGTGTTGTACTAGTTTTGTTTCCGAGCACGGGGTTGCTCGTGGTATTGAACGGATGGAGTCCCGTTGGTGCTATGCCTATAGACGGACAGAGACTTATGGCTTGATCTTGATGGAATTAACGATGTTACACTTGATGATGTTAGAGCTGGTCCACAAGTTCTTACATGTTTTCTCAAATGCAATTTACCATATATTTATGTTTACATCTTTTAAATGCTCTTTTATTCTGAAATTATTATGCCAGCCATTCGTTGGTTATACACTATTCATGGATGAGGCTATAAGTACCTCATAGTGCTGAGTATCATTTGTAATCAACCGATGTGCTGCTAATTGTTGCTGGTGATAGTGATCCCGCACTTGACTACTACTATCAAGTAGAGAATGACGACACTAGCGGGCTTGGCGCCGAGTTCTATCTTCTAGTCAGTTGCCTTTGAATTATGAGGCACACCTTGCGGGGCGAAACGGGTAGGCTACGCGAGCGCAAAAATAATTTTTCTACCACAAATCACTTTGGAGCACATGCAAGTAGAGGATCACAGATCGTTACCCTTGACGCGCATATGCAGCGGAAGCAGTCTCTTGCGCGTAGAGGAAGTAGACGTACTCGCCCAGATTACCGCCGAGTGCTCGCCTGTACTCGCCGAGTGGTTCCCGAGTGGTTGTCGGTGTTCGCCGAGTGGTTGCCAACTGCTCGCCGATGTCTCACCTGTGTTCGCCGAAGATCCAACCGAACAACGCATCTAGCGGTATCCACACGTACCGAGCAGGAACGCCTCACGGGGTGTGCTAGCACCTCACCGTGCGGTTAGGGTTTCTGGAGAGCAAGAGGGGCGCGACGGCTAGACGTGGTGAAGGCTCAACTCTCCTTTTAACGCCGCCCATATGCCTTTCCTTATATAGTCACACTAGTGGGCTTCGACCCGCAAGAGTTTCTATCTCTTACGTAGGTCATATCCACGTACAAACTCAATAAACAGTTCCAACCCGTTAAGTGTGAGACCCCTTAGGCTCGGTGCAAGTCGGCCGTGGATCCCGAAACTCGTTTCCAATCCACCGATCAAAAGCGGAACCTAGCAATACATATTGACCCCCGAATGCACAGAATCATTATTCGGCTGAACCTTGATACACTCACATATCGATCCCTTTGCCACCGATACCAGTCAGGCTCAAGGCGAGATGCGCGCCACCCTTGTTGATAGCCCGACTAATTTCACTCGACGGTGGAATGGATACATACCATGACTAACCCTTTAGTCATATTAGTATGGCCGTGCGCTTTCTCTATCCATCCACACGAGGGGCCCAGAGGTATCTCTCCTGTTATTTAGGAGGGGCAAATTCCATCTTGATTATCACGCCCCTGGCTATGTATCGTGGCATGCCCAGTAGGCACCTTTATAACTACCCTTTTACGGTATAGCGTTTGGTCATACCAAAGTATACGAGTCAACATGCTGGGCATCCATGACAATCTCAGGTTTAAGGACCATATAGGTATACCACTAGAGAGTATACGCTGATGGCGCTATAAGAGATAACAACTCACAGCGTCTCGGAGTAGGTCTGTCCGACTGCTCATATTCCCCAACATGCGTTCATACTATTGGTTTGATATCTCCATATCTATGGTATGTGAAACATTACCATCAACCAATACGTATGCTGATCAAATCATTACGGCTCCTCGTAATGATATGGATCAGGGGCCCATTTAGAATAAAGTCATATAACAATGTGTTTCATAATCAAATCGTACCCAATGTATAAAGTCATGACATTTATTCAGGGAACCGATAAATAACGTTATCATATGTACATGAACAAAGACGTGGTACAATCATCACTATGATTGATCTAGGGCATATCCCTTTCAATCTCCCAGTTGCACTAGAGTCAATCATACAAGTATCGTATACCCATTGCTCTTGTGTGCGTCTCATGCTTCGGTTGTGGAAGGGGCTTGGTAAACGGATCAGCCACGTTTAGATCCGTGTGCACTTTGCAAACTTTCACATCACCTCTCTCTATGATCTTCCGGATCAGGTGGTATCGTTTGAGTATGTGCTTGAATTTTTTTGGTGAGACCTAGGCTCCTTGGTTTGTGCAATGGAACCACTATTGTCACAATAGAGGTCCACTGGACAGGATGCGCTAGCGACTACGCCCAATTCAGAAACAAATTTTCTGATCCAAACTGCCTCCTTTGCTACTTCAGAAGCTGCAATGTACTCGGCATCCGTCGTGGAATCTGCTATTGTTTCTTGCTTGGAACTCTTCCAGCTCACTGCCCCACCAATAAGACAGAATACAAACCCGGATTGCGATCTTGAATCGTCTCTGTCGGTTTGGAAGCTGGTATCGGCGTAACCCTTTACGACGAGCTCCTCCTCTCCTCTAAAGACCAAGAACATCTCCTTAGTGCTTCGCAAGTATTTAAGGATGTTCTTGACAGCCATCCAGTGACCATCACCCGGATTCGATTGGTATCTGCTCGTGACACTCAGAGCATATGACACATTTGGGCGCGTACATAACATAGCGTACATGATGGATCCTATACCCGAAGCATACGGAATTCGACTCATTCTCTCTGCTCATCAGATGTCGAAGCACACTGAGTCTTGCTGAGACTTACGCCATGTGACAGTGGCAAGAACCCCTTCTTGGAATCATGCATGCTGAACCATTTGAGCACCTTGTCAATGTACGTACTCTGACTTAATCCAATTAACATTTTTGATCTATCTCTATAAATCTTTACGCCCAAGATACAAGCTGCATCTCCCAAGTCTTTCATCAAGAAACTTTTCTCAGATAGGCTTGTACAACATCTAGCATTGGAATATCATTTTCGATCAACAGTATGTCATCTACATATAAGACAAGAAAGACTAGTGCGCTCCCAGTAGCCTTCTTGTAAATACAAGACTCTTCTTCATTCTTGATGAAGCCAAACTCTTTGACCACTTCATCAAAATGAAGGTTTCAACTTCGAGATGCTTGCTTCAGTCTATAAATGGACTTTCTAAGCTTGCATACCTTGCCAGCATCAGTCGGATCGACAAAATCTTCGGGCTGTACCATGTACACGTCCTCGCTTAGGTTTCTATTCAGGAAAGCCGTTTTGACATCCATTTGCCGAATCTCATAGTCATGATACGCAACAATTCTTAGCATTATCCGGATAGATTTGACCATGGCGACATGCGAATAAGTTTCATCATAGTCAACACCATGAATCTTCTTGTACCATTTCGCCACCAATCGTGTCTTAAAAATATAAAAATTTTCATTGGCATCTATCTTTTTCTTAAAGACCCATTTGCACTCTATGGTTTTTAAACCATCAGGATGATCAACCAAGTTCCGAACTTGATTATCAGCCATTTCTCAAAGTCCGGGCCCACCATCGCTTCCTCATAGTCTTTGGGCTCGTCATTTTTTTAATAATAACACATCGTGTTGCTCCGTCATGAGAAACATAAACCTCTCGGGAGCGCGGCTTGCCCGACTGGACCTACGTGGGGCTGGCATCTCATCAACAGGTTCAGCAACATCTTGCTCATCCTGCTGAGTACTAGATGGATCTGAAACATTTTCAGATGTTTCCCAAATTTCTTTGAGTTACACCTTGCTCCCACTAATTCTTTTGGAAAACTCTTTCTCTAAAAATACACCAATTCGGACGACAAACACTTTGCCTTCTTCCCGGTTATAAAAATAATACCCTTCGGTTTCCCTTGGGTACCCCACAAGAAACACTGATCCGATTTGGCGTGGAGTTTATCAGACGTCAAATGTTTTACACAAGCCTCACAGCTCCAAATTCTAAGACAAGACAAATTGGAACGTTTCCCTTTCCATATCTCATACAATGTCTTATCAACGGATTTAGATGGAACCCTGTTCAACGTGAACGCAGCTGTTTCTAGAGTATGCCCCCAAAATGACAAAGGAAGATCTGATTGATTTATCATAAACCGTACCATGTCCAACAAAGTCCGGTTCCTCCGTTCGGATACCCATTCCACTGAGGCGTACCAGGCGGAGTCAATTGTGTAACAATTCCACAACTCTTTAGATGATCACAAAACTCTTGGCTCAAATATTCTCCTCCACGGTCAGACCGTAGAAATTTAATTTTCTTGCCCAAATGATTTTGTACTTCATTTTGAAACTCCTTGAACTTTTCAAAAGATTCAGACCTATGCCTCATTAGATAGATATAGCCATATCTACTAAAGTCATCGGTAAAAGTAATGAAGTATTGATAACCACCTCTGGCCGTGGAACTCATTGGTCCACATACATCAGTATGCACGAGGGCCAATAACTCACACATCCTCTCACTGGAACCAATAAAAGGTGACTTTATCATCTTGCCAAGTAAACAAGGTTCGCACGTTTCAAAAGATTCAAAATCAAATGAATCGAGAAGACCATCTTTATGGAGCTTCTCCATGCGTTTTTTTGTTTATATGACCCAAGCAACAATGTCATAAATAAGTGGAGTCTAAATCATTTGTTTTGAGTCTTTTCCTATTAACATTACTAATAGAAGCATTATCAGGATTCAGCACATACTACCCATTCACCAATGGACAGTTACCATAGAGTAAACCATTGAAATAAATTGAACAACATCAGTTCTTTATTATAAAGTTATAACCATTTTCTTTCAAACATGAAGAAGAGGTAATGTTCTTACTCAAGGCAGGAATGTAATAACAATTATTTAAATCCATGACTAAACTAGAAGGTAACAATAAGGGATAGACGCCGACGGCTCTTGCAGCAGCCTTTGCTCCATTGCCGACGCGAATCTCCAACTCGCCTCTCTTGCAATCTCTAGTCCTTTTTAGCCCCTGCAACGATTTGCAAGTATGAATCATTGCATCGGTATCAAATACCCAAGATTCAGTAGGACAATTTGCAAGATTAACTTCTAAAACGTTAATACCTGAATTAGAAGGTGGAACCATTCCATTGTTCTTATCTTGCAGGAACTTTGGACAGTTCTCTTCCAATGCCCATTTGCTTTGCAGTAATGGCACTTGTCAGAAGAAGTAGGGCCATTTCTTTTGGTCTTACCATCAGATTTAGATTTGGGGTCTTGGATCGTATCCTCACCCTTACCCTTGCCCCCAAGCTTGCTCTTCTTACCCCTTCCTTTTGAACCACTATAACATGTTTATTGTTTTTCTTGATGCTCTCCTCGGCTGTCTTAACATCCTATGCAATTCAGCCATGTTTTTCTCCATGCCATTCATATGAAAATTTATGATGAATAGCTTAAAGCTTGCAGGAAGCGATTGGAGAATCACATCAGTTGCGAGCTCTTCGCTTAGAGGAAAACCCAGTTTCTCTAAGTTCTTAATGTAACCAATCATCTTGATCACATGAGGGCTCACAGAATTACCTTCAGCTAGCTTGAACGCAAACAAAGCTTTCGAGATCGAGTATCTCTCAGCTCTTACTTGGTTCTCAAACATGCTATGGAGACCCACGATATATTGTAAGCATCCGCTTCCTCATATTGCCTCTGAAGCTCAGTAGCAAGCATGAGACAGCTAACATCAAGTGAATTATTGCAGTGCTTGTCATTAGGGGTGGGCAGAAAAAACCGAAACCGAAAAACCAAACCGAACCGAACTGGAATATACCGAAAAAGTTTGGTATTTCGGTATTATATGAAAAATTTGGTAGCGATTTTGAGTAAATTCGTTGGTTCGGTTCGGTTTCGGTATTTAGCTTCTGGATACTGAAATACCGAACATACCAAGCAGGAGCAGCGAGCAGCGAGTGGGAGCTAGCTGGAGTAGGAGGCTAGGAGCAGCGAGTGGCTAGCTGGCATGTGGTCTGCGCTAGCTGGAGTAGGACTATAGGAGCAGCAAGAGCAGCTAGCTAGCTACTGGTCTACGCTAGCTAAAGTAGGAACTCTAGCTGCTGGCTTAGCTAGCTGCTCACGCTAGATGGAGTAGGAGCAACGGACAGCTAGCTCGCGCTAGATGGAGCAGTAACAGCAAGCGGCTAGCTTAGCTAGATGCCTAGATGGTTATCGGGAGCAGGAGCAGCAGCGAGCCGATGGTAAAAGCAAGAGCGGCGAGTTGCTAGCCAGCTTATTTGGTAGCACTGAATATACCGAACTACCGAACCGAACTAGTTCGGTAGTTCGGTTTTGTTCTTTTCCAGAGAAAGTTCGGTAGCTAGTTTTGAAAAACCGAACTTTTTAAATACCAAAGAAACCGAACCGAATAAACCGAATGCCCACCCTACTTGTCATAAGCTCTGCGATTAGCGGCAGTAACATCATCGTCGGGTTCTTCAGGATAAGGATCCTCTAGAACATATTCCTTTTTCTCTTGCTTAAGAACAATTCTCAAGTTTCGATACCAATCAATAAAATTCGTTCTGGAGAGTTTTTCTCTCTTCAGAATGGATCGTAAATTAAAACCATTTTTTGCAACAATAGGCGGCATCTACAACAGAAATAAATAAGCAAAGTCTTAGCACTATGTTCATGTTAATCTTATATTAAACAAAATTTAATAAAAAATACTTCCACTAAGATCACTTTCCCTCTGATGATCTCCGTGAGACAAGATCCATGGTCACCGCGGTTCGGGTAATGATTTGTCAATACCACTTGAACCCGCGACATAGGTAGGCAACACATTGCCAATCACATCGTATGTGACTATTGCTTGTCAGGATGGCATCATATGCCCCGGCTCTCAACCCTGACGCCCCGAAGTCCCAAATCCTATTTGAATTTCCGTTAAGCAAACCAATAATATGCGTGTGGAAGCACGGGTTAGGCTACACCCACCCCATTGTTCAAGGAAGAAGACGGCGTTCTTCTATTGTCAAGACCTAACCCTCCAACGTACATGACAATAGGTGCAGCTATTGGCAAAAGGGCATCTAGTTTTAATTTTTCTAAGGGAAACTATTCAATCAGGTTAACATATTCACCACATATGACGTGAAAGAATAGCCATGCAAGGTAAACCAGCACAGATAATCATATTAAACTGTGAACTAGTATGGCCCATGACGCGGCGATATCCATATCCACGACCATCCTTGTCTTCCAGGCCACCTAGGGTTGAGTCCACAATGATATTGCACTACCCTACTACATCTAGTAGTTAGTAACAAATTACATGAGGATTCAAAGCATCACAAGTCGGCACGCAGGCCGTTAAACAACAATGGGCAGCCTTCAGCTGCAATTAACAATGACTCGCAGGTCATTAAAATTACAACAATGCATCATATACACAAGGGTCTATACTGTCCACATCAAACCCTGCAAAAACAAGTTAGGTGCAGAATCGAATTCTAACGCGCACGATGTGAACCAGTTTTAGTTGTTTATTAATCACAGTTCACGGCAATTCTGCTTGCCGGTAAGCGGACTGGGGTGTGGGAGGGGCGAGAGACCCTTGCTAGGGTGCGGGCAACGCCCGCGGAGCACCATGCGGGGAACATAGATCACATCTATGAAAACGCAATGAAAATTTCAATCAGATTGATCACATCAAGCCGACTGCCGGATCATCAACATGAACCAATTTTCATTAGACAGATCATATCGATTCAATCGCGAGTCCCCTTGAGAAAACAGCAATGCATGTGACCTCGATCTATTGCACGATCTATTCGGCACGCGCGCATCCTCGATGGTGTTACCAGCCGGTAGGGGAATTGTGCGGCACAAATTTGATAGAGGAGAACTAATCTTTTTGATCGCATCACGCTATCAACTCATATCTCAGCCCAGACTACCGATTGATCCAATCAACCCATGAACACAACAACACATCACTATATGCGTGAAAGGATTTCTAAGGTCTAGAGGGGGGTGAATAGGCAATTTTTAATTTTCGTTGGATTATACTTGATTTAGCAACAAGATTAAGAGTGACCCAAATATAGATTCTAATGCCCTATTAAGCGGAAGCAAATCAAACGGCACGCACTAGCAATCTAATTTATCTCACCAAAACAATCAAGCAACTTATAACAGTTCATGCGAGAAGTAAGTGCGGGAAGAAGTGAGACAAAAGAGAAGTGACACGGTATTTGTTTCACCGAAGTTCGGAGTCACCACTCCTACTCTCCGTTGAGGCTAGCCCTTGCGCACAAGGATCGGCTACCTCTTGAGCCACATGCCTTGCTTACTCCCCGGTAGTCGTTCCGCCACTCCGGCGAGGTGGACTCCGTCACCTTTACACCGACTCGAGAGTAGCCACATGTCAAGGCCTACTCCCAAGCCCACTCCTCCAAGAAGAACACCGTCTTCAAGAGTAATAAGCCCCAATCGCCTCGATCATGCCAAATCTAAGGACTTCCATGAAGCTCGGTTTTGGGGAAGGTCGGTGGTTGATGAATTGGTGGAGGAATGACTTTAGAACACCCCTAAGATGAGTAGATGTTGGCTATAGGTGAAGTGGAGCATCTAACCTCATAAATGGTTGCCTACTGAAATCAATTTATACCCTCCGGAGAGAAACTAGTCATTGAAGCTCGGGAAAACTCAAAAAAACTAGCCGTTACGGTACCCGTCGGACCCGGTCCGATGGCTGCAACCACGTCTCAGAGCAGTTTCCACACTTACTATCGGACCCGGTCCAACGGGGGTCGGACCCGGTCCGATGGAGCTTTAGGCACCGGAACAGGTTACTGTCGGACTCAATCCGAAGGCGGTCGGACCCGATCCGATGGCGCCAGACCCAGTCCGACCAGCAACAGAAGGGCAGTTCTAGGGTTTGGGCTCACCAGACCCAGTCCGATAGCGGTCGGACCCAGTCCGATGAGTACTGAAAGTGCATGGTTTGAGTAATTTTGAACAGGTTGGAACCTTTAGCTATTTGTGGATGGCTTGAGGGCTAAGACAAGAAGAGACTCGGCACGATCGAACCAATTAGACCCCTCTTGAAGCATGGGCGACAAAAATAAAATCTAGCTACTCCTAAACCTACACATTATCTCTTCACTCGCCCGGTCATGCTTAGATCATCTTGAAGCAGCTCAAATATTCGCCGAAGTCTCGCTAGGGTTCCATGAAAGGTCCAAGAACTCGGCAGTGCAAATGTATAGTCATCAATGCCACTAAAAGAAGTAGGGCTCAACGATGCTCACAATGCGCCTGATCCAGATCCAATACTACACATGATTGGCTCTGATACCACTGCAGGGAAACGGGTAGGCTACGCGAGCGAAAAGATAATTTTTCTACCACGAATCACCCAGAAGCACATGCAAGTAGAGGATCACAGATCGTTACCCTTGATGCGCAGATGCAGCGGAAGCAGTATCTTGCGCGTAGAGGAAGTAGACGCACTTGCCCAGATCACCGCCGAGTGCTCGCCTGTACTCGCCGAGTGGTTCCCGAGTGGTTGCCGGTGTTCGCCGAGTGGTTGCCGACTGCTCACCTGTGTTCGCCGACGATCCAACCGAACAGCGCGTCTGCGAACGGCAACACCTCTAGCGTATCCACACGTACCGAGTAGGAGCGCCTCACGGGGTGTGCTAGCACCTCACCGTGCGGCTAGGGTTTCTAGAGAGCAAGAGGGGCGCGCGACGGTTAGGCGTGGTGAAGGCTCAACTCTCCTTTTAACGTCGCCGCTATGCCCCTTATATAGTCACGCTAGTGGGCTTTGGCCCGCTAGGGTTTTTATCTCTTAAGTAGATCATATCCACGTACAAACCCATTAAACAGTTCCAACCTGTTAAGTGTGTGACCTGTTAGGTTCAGTGCAAATCGGTCGTGGATCCGAAAACTCGTTTCCAATCCACCGATCAAAAGTGGCACCTAGCAGTACGTATTGACCCTCGAATGCACAGAATCATTATTTGGCTGAACCTTGATACACTCACATACCGATCCCTTTGCCACCCGATACTAGTCTGGCTCAAAGCGAGATGCGCGCCACCCTTATTGATAGCCCAACTAATTTCACTCAACAGTGGAATGGATATATACCATGACTAACCCCTTAGTCATATTAGCACGGCCTTGCGCTTTTCCAATCCATCAACATGAGGGGCCCAGAGGTATCTCTCCTGTTATTTAGGAGGGGCAAATTTCATCTTGATTATCACACCCCTGGCTATGTATCATGGCAGACCCAGTAGGCTCCTTTATAACTACCTGTTACGGTGTAACGTTTAGTGATACCAAAGTACACGAGTCAACATGCTGAGCATCCATGACAATCTCAGGTCTAAGGACCATATAGCATATAGGTATACCACTTGAGACTATACGCTGATGGCGCTATAAGAGATAACAACTCACAGCGTCTCGAAGTCGGTCTATCCGACTGCTCATGTTCCCCAACATGCGTCCCATACTATTGGTTTGATATCTCCATATCTATGGTATGTGAAACATTACCATCAACCAATACGTATGCTGATCAAATTATTACGGCTCCTCGTAATGATATGGATCAAGGACCCATTTAGAATAAAGTCATATAACAATGTGTTTCCCAATCAAGTCGTACCCAATGTACAAAGTCATGACATTTATTCAGGGAACCGATAAACAACGTTATAATATCGCCCGACTTCCCGTCAAGCGGAGTGTCACCAAACTACCTATTGAGTTACGAACTGCCCAAACGACCGAAGACCCATTTGTCTCGTTAATTCTTTTGTCCCAGGCCAGGACCCGATGACCTCTCTCTTCAATTGGTTGACATGGGTGGTGCTTCAGATAGAAGGTTACACGCCCAGATCATCTACGCTCCATGGCCAAGTGGCGAACGATGGCGTCGAGCGATGCCAAGTGGAGAAGAAACTCGTACAGCTGGAGCACCCTCACTTTTCTCACCATTTCCCTTACCCAAAACCTCTAATTTATAGGTGGGACCTGGCCCCACTTGTCATCTACACAAGGCAGCCCTTCTTAATGGCCAAACCAGCCATCTTCCACCATTCTACAACCCCATTTTTGCCCCTTCTTCCTGCTGCTCGAACTGAGAAGGACAGCAGCAGTACCTCCACTTCTCCAATCTCAAATCCACCTAAATACTTGGAGAGAGCTTGTGCATGTTAAGATTCAAGCTCTCCATCACCTGAGCTCCCCACAACTGCGACGACATTCGCATATGCACGAAGGATTTGACTAGGGGAATACATTGGGAGTTTCTTCATCTCCTGCAGTAGTAGAGCAACATCAAGAGACATCTCTCCAAGGAAGGATAAGGCTGCAGCGAGGAGAGGAGCAGTATAGCACCAAGCAAGGGAGGAGAATGTCACAATCAAGCCCCTTCCTCTTCGATCTCTCCATCCGCTCTACGTCTCTTCCTAAGCAAGGCATTCCTTACTTGATAAGAACCTTAAAACACTTCTTGTTCATATTTTGCATCATCTGAGCCCCATTTCTAAGTTCATCTTCAGCAAAACCGAAGCATGAGTACAGTAGGTCCAAACTACACCTTTCAGTACGTTCCCAGAAATAATAGCTCAGTAAATAATTTCTATAAAATCAACCATAACTCGGATCGAAAAGTGTTCTACATGAAAGTTGTGCGGTAAGAAATTATCTACAACTTTCATGTTGAAGGCAACCACAGACGATCAGTACTTATGCCTCAAAAATAGCCCGTACTGAGAGACATACATGTTGAGTGACCTACCCGAGCCTGACTAGTGAAGCCCGATCAAGAACCTGATCTTGGTATCTAAGGTACGCCCTATCCGACCAGGTTAAACCCTTACCGGATAGGAGAATTCCCTTCCCATGCAAGGAAGCTTATTTCTGAGCAGTTTTGATCTTTCCCGAGCAGCCTAAAGCCTATTCCGAGCAGCCTTAGCACCCTAATTTCAAATAGGCATATCTCACTTATCCGAACTCGGATTTGAGTGACTCTTTTTTAAAAAATTGCATTATCTCACAAATTTGCTGGATCTTGCATTATCTTCTGTGTTTGTGTTTGTTGGGTATTTTATTTGGATTTTATTTGACGCTCTTGCTACCGAACGATAGGACCTGACGTTCCGGAGGAGTCTGAGCTCGATCCAGAAGCTCTCCCTCTCGGCGACCAGCAACAAGGCAATTATTACTCCCCTCATTTGACTCAATCATATTGAACTCTATTTACTTGCACTGTTTTATTTATGTTCTACTACTAGTTTGCATGCCAGTTTTTAATATGCTATTTGATGAGTAGAAAGTAGATATGTCCTACTAGTGGTCCAATTATTAATACCTAGGCTTTATATCCATATTCCTTGTTAGCCTAAGTGGGTACTATTTATATATGATTGTGTCACAAATGCTTAGCCTTGCTTAGAGTCCATGTGGTTGAGAGTGATACTTGATTATGATATCTCATTATTCTGTTTGGATTGATCTATGGTTCTTAATGATGGTTGAACGTGTGGATTTGGAGTTGTGCCTGAACGGGTGATATGAGATGATGGGAGGAAAGATCCCGGACATGTAGCCTCGTTCGGGTAATTAAGTACCGCACATGATGTCATCATTTCAAGCTACTATACATACGAGCACACGTGTGAATGGGAACACTTAGCCAATTTTATGGGCATGCTTGTACCATTGGCGATCATTGAGGATATTGTTGCTTATTCGCTTGTATTTTGTGGGTGGCGACTACTCAGGGGCCGCTTCTTAGCTATGGGTAGCTTCCGTGGGGTTCAGAGACGGCTGGACCACTACAAGGGATTCTACCTATTGCAACACGTGGATTGCAACAAAATAAATTTCATTGCTATAGCCGATGCTATTGCCACATAATATTTTTTTGTGTTAATAAGTTTTCTATATCGCAACAATCGTGAATTGCTGTATTATTTATTATTTTTGTTGCAATAAATTGAATGTATTGCAACGAAAATAAAATTGTTGCATTAACTAGCTACTATTGCAACAAAAAATAAGCTATTGTAATAGCTAACTTCTATCACAACAAAATTATATTGTTGCAAAAAAATTTCACCTATTGCAACGATTACAGGTGGTTTATTATTGCTATGGGTAGCAACGATTTTGATTTCGTTGGAATATATACATATTGCAACAATATTTGGCATACTGCAATATTTATTTCGTTGCAATATGTTCATGAAAAAATGTCAAAATGAAAACATGATATATTTTAGACAAGTAGTCATGCGAGGTGAGCTGGTTAGGTGACATTACTTTAAGTCAAGAGATTGTGGGTTCGAATCCTAAAATCTATGTATTTGTTTTTCTATTGACTTATTGGTTGTTGTAATAAGTTTTTATCACGGATTCCATTTGTTGCATTATGATATTGCTATGAAATAATATCTGTTGCAATAACATAAAACAACGATTTCACAAACGTGGCAATAAGCTATTGCAACAATATATTGTTGTAATAAAGAAATCTATTGCCATGATTTTGATATCGCTGCAGCTTCTTATTACCACGGATATTATTGCAACGATTTTAGTTTTGTTGCAATATGCACATATTGCCACAATTTTAGTCTTAATGCAACAAAAATTATCGTTGCAATAGGTTGAATTCCTTGTAATGGACTGAAGGCCTTGAATAGCGTACACAGCAACGGTTAACTCCATTGACCACAACACGGCACGTGAAACATTGAGTTATAGTTACCGGGTGATCCAATGGCCTAGCATGCACGTTTAGGAGGCTTCGGCATAGCTTGCTATGTCATGTGGGTAAAGTCTTATAGTTCTGCAGAGTTATGATCTGTTCGAACAGCCGCATCTCCGGGTTAGGGATGAATGCTTGTTAAATCGAGACACTCTGGTTAGCACTTGGGTTCTAGGTTGGGTATGGTGTTGTACTAGTTTTGTTTCCGAGCATGGGGTTGCTCGTGCTAGTGGACGGATGGAGTCCCGTTGGTGCTATGCCTACAGACGGACGAAGTCTTATGGCTTGATTTTGATGGAATTAATGATGTTACACTTGATGATGTTAGTGCTGGTCCACAAGTCTTTACATGTTGGCGCAAATGCAATTTACCATCTATTTATGTTTACTTCTTTTAAATGCTATTTTATCCTGAAACTGTTATGCTAGCCATTCGTTTGTTATTCACTATGCATGGATGAGGCTATAAATACCTCATAGTGCTGAGTATCATTTGTAATCAATCGATGTGCTGCTAATTGTTGTTGGCGATAGTGATCCCGCACTTTAGTACTACTATCAAGTAGGGAATGACGACACTAGCGGGCTTAGCGCCGAGTTCTATCTTTCAGTCGGTTGCCCTTGAGTTATGAGGCACACCTTGCGGGACTTTTGTTGTTTATTTTATGATGTTCCGTTGCGAATTCTAGTGAAGTATTATGTTAGTATTTTTGATGCGACAAAAACTCTGATATGTATGTTAAACTTATTGTATGAATAGTTGTCCGTACCCTTTTGTAATATGAGGTTATGGCCATTTGCCTATGTGTTGTTCTATCAATTCAAATGAGGATATGTGTGTGATAGTAGCTGATCCTGAGAGCCGTCACCGAGCACATATCCGATATCCAGATTCGCACTCGTTTTAGTAGAGATTGCTTTTGCTGGTGCAGTCGGATTGAGTGCTAACGTACTCGGCTCAACTCAGGTTGGCCTGTATGTTAGTATTCAATCAGTGCATGCCGCGATCAAGCTATATCTCTAATAAGCCGAGTGAAAACTAAACGGGTACTACAGTATCCATAATCAATCCGTATTTATAACCGATATTATTCGTATATGTATTCGTATCCGGTTACTATCCATGTTTAAATCCGTATCCATAAAAATATACGGATCAAATACAATATAATGATTTCAATCCGTATCCAATCGGTTTCCTCCCTAAATTACTAGGAGCAAATCACTAAGAAACTAAAAATCGGTAGTAGAGGTAAGCAAAATTCAAAGGATCAAAAGAGAAGATAATTAGAAGAAGAAGCAGTCAAGAAGGGAAGATTAAGGCCCTGTTCTTTTTAGCTTATCAGCTTAACGGCTCAACAACTTAATGACTTATCTACGTTCTGAAAAGGCATATGATTTGAGTTTTTTAGGCCGTTTTTTCACTGTTTTGAAGGTGCCTCCTAACGCTTTAAAAAGCAAGTCAAACTCGAGAAGCTCTCGAAGTTCAATCATTTCAGCTGTTCAGCTGTTCAGCCGTTCAGATCAGCTCAAAAGAACATGACCTAAAAGATAATTTAATACATGCCTCAACACATGGTTCGAACCGGCAACCTAGGATACTCACCAAGTTATCGACGTTTCACAAAATTTTGTGATTTTTTTTTAAAAAAAATAGAAATTTTTGGGATGGCAGGACACAACCAACAGTGTACTAGAACCGCTCATGCTCACCGGGAGAGGTAGGCTTGTGATACCGGAAGTCCTAAGAGCATGTACAATTATTGAGACATCAATTATCTCTACTATTGGCATGCCACCTAAAAACGATAGTATATATAATGGTAGAGATGGCTTCATGTTTTTATAGATAATTTGTTCACACAAAGTTTTTTAATTATCATGTAGAGTCGCCTCTTACTTAAGAAACGACTCTAATATCTATGCTCACGCTCTCCCCTCCACCTTATTAACTAGCTGATGTCACTGTTTAGAGATGGATTAGAGACTACTGAGATGAACGGTTGTACATGCTCTAAATTGCTTCCTCTACCGCTAATAGCTGCCTCATCTTGTCTTTTCTTATTTTTTATAGCATATTCATTTCTACTAATGCTTATCCTTAATGACTAAGCATAAACAAATTAACGACTAAACCTAAGCTAATTAAAAAACTAGATGCTTTGTCATTTGAAATCTAAATTCTATTACGTAGTATAAATGAAGTGGATTAGCTTTAAAAGTACAACTTAATAATTCAGTTTAATCAGTTTATTATTCATCCTAACCACTCTAAATATACTCTTAGTTTTCCTTTGCTCATCTAGTCAAGGCAGAACTTTAGGCTTCCGCTTATTTTTTTATTTCCTTTTCTTATCCATCACATATAAACTTAGCCGGCTAAAGCTTTTGCCAGGGCCCAAGGCGCACCATTGGACACCAGTAACTGAAAATATCATTAAATTACAAAATGCATGAGTAACTGAAATGTACATTCCCCTAATTTTGTGTTGTTGCTTGGACCAAGCGATGACCGATGTGATACATGCCAATGGCTACCTTGAAATATACAAGCCGGATCCGTCATCGATCGAACCGCGTCATTGCCTCGAAAAACAATTCATGAAAGTATTGTATTTCTTTTATTTTGAAACGGCCAGCATATTGTTTTTTGAGAGAAATGTTGAAAATTATTTTTTCGGTCACCTATAAATTGCTGTCGATTGCATCGTTGTCCGAACACCATTAGCAAATTCAATTTCGATGTGTGCACCATACTGATGTGTCCATTCAATTTCAGAAAAATTTCAAAAAATAACTTAAATCTATCTATTGTAAAAGATTTGAATAATATTTTGAATATTAACTTTTTTTGGGAAAACATTTTTTTGGATATTTTGGGAATGCTCAAATTTTAAAAATTTACTACCAGGCTTTTATATATCAGCAAATTCAAATTTCAGAAATTATTATTAATTTTTCCTTATTTTTTTTTCAAATCATTTTCATAAAAATGTTTTTTGGGGAAAACAATCATAAGTAGCACGTGTTGTCAAAATTTAATTCCAAAAATTAAAAGATTCTTGTCCTCCTATTTTTTTTTAAAAAAAAAATCTAACATTTGAGTTTTTCCAAAAAATTTAGTTTTCGATAAGCCTTGGCTAAAAAAAAAATCAAGAATTATCTTTTGATCTTTGAGTTTCTTAATACATAAATATTCCAAAATTGAATTCTTAAATTTGAGTTTTTTGAAATATCCACTTTTTTCCAATATTAAGTTTTCAAAGTATTCTTCAACTTTACCAAAATAGTTAGTTCAAAGTAGAATTTTTTGAAAAAAAATTGTGAAATTTAGTTGAAAGTAGAATTTTTTGAAAAAAATTGCGAAATTGAATGTGCACGTGGCTAGATATGTATGCTTTTAACGAGATGTGACATACTTCGCTATATTTAATGGATGTCCACGTCGGTGAGATTCGAAACGAGGCTCTCTTTGCTCAATCTACGTAGACTCTTTTGTATAATAGGAATAAATTGGAACATAATAGGTGTTCTGTTCCATGCATAAAGATAACATAAAAATATTTCTTAAGACTAGAGTTGTGTCGTATAACTGAGCATGAATTTTTTATAATGGGGCAACGGTACAAACAGCGACAATCTGGTGGGGAAAAAAGTAATTTACAATATTCAGATGTATATGAGAATTTTTGTTACAACTCTTCGGAGGGTTTAATAATTTACCACTGTTTTTTTATCCCCGGCCAGAAGCATCCATGCAACGCAAAATGTTACTACAACATACTTAACCTTTGACATGCATGTTCTCGAGCCTTCATGTACATGCAAATCCAAGCCATTCCCAACCCGATCGATCGAGCTCTCAGCTGAGTGGATCGATCGATGAGGGCAGAAAGGAAGCCCTAGGATCGAGCAGTGGCACCCGCAGCCGCCAACGCATGGTGGTGAACTGGTGCGAACAGCTTCTCGTGTCCCCTCTACCGGCTGCAGATTCTCCCCTTCCCCTTGTTGCCTTCCTCCTTGTAGGAATCGACTGGCGGCGAGCGAGCCAGCAGCAACGTGCCCGTCCACTTCGCCGCGCTGCCATGGATGGATGCATGTCAAGCTCAGCCCACCGTTGTCTCCAGGTCCTGTCGATCGTCTCAGCAAATTAAGGGCCTAGCTAGCTCGCCTGCCCCTCACCTCGCAGTGTTCTTGGATGGATCGAGCATTCGAGCCGTGGTCGCGCACGGCTGGCGTGGTGGTCGTCGGTGGTACGGGTGGTGGCCGGAGGGAGGGGAGGAAAAGTAAAATTCAGAACATGCTTGGTTCATAGTCGTCGTTGTTTTTATCAAAATTTAATTAGCTCGTCCTTATTATTTGGCTGGCATTTGGTTCGTAGGCTCGAAAAATATGACCAGTCAATTTTTAGCAAGCGGCGGCAAGACATCTAAGGGTGCGTTTGGATCTTAGGCAAGAAATTTTCTAGCTTTGCTGGTCAATTTGTTTGCCGCCAGCTAGCTACACCCTCGCATCATCCTCGGCTTCGATTGCACTTCTTGTCGCATGCATGCATGTCGCATTCCAATTGCAACAATTCATCTTATAGTTGGTTCTAACGATTTTCATTCCAGGTGCAGTGCAAGATTGTCTATTCGCCGTTTTTTTTTTTTTGTCAAATGCATAGCACGTTCTCAGCACATCTATCTATTTATTACTGAAGCTGGCTTCGCAAGCTTCATGCTTTCTCCGCGCGCTTTCCTATCATTTTGATTCATACGATCGAAGTCTCCTGTCGTTTGAAGGAAATATTTTGTTGTTGACAGAAAAATAATGGTCAAATATATAAAGGGAGCGTCTCCGGACCAGTTACCTGGGTCGCGTGCTCGCCTTGCTCGGTCCCAGCCGTCGGCGAGTGCGCGGCGTAGCCCAGACAATTGGGTTTCAGCAAAACTGATATATAAAATGAGTGGGATGTCCCACACATTAGCTCAGCTAGATTTGTGTTAATCTTTAACTTGACATGTGCATTATTTTTTATTATGAATTTATGCATTATTTTATTGTAACCAAAGTATTCTCTTTTAGGATAACATGGGCTCTTATCTTTATTATTTTATTCTAATTATTTTATTTTTATTATAAATTTTTTTATTTTTTAATTTGACTGATATGAAGTCCTCCTTTTAAGATGGCATCGACTTTTATTTATATTTTTTATTTTATAATTGTAGTAGGTTTGGACTTTTTATTTTGATATAAACCGTTATAATTCGATCCATTATGATCGAGGGTGCAAATCTTTTTTCTCCGATTAACATGAGAATCTATATTTTTTTTATTAACATGAGAATTTCTAATATTTTTATGTTAAAATGGTGGCTCCGTTTTATCCTCTTTTATATACAGTAGATAGGTATATTTGCCCTCAAGGCTAGCTCGTAACCATTAACCAAACAACTACCAGCAAAGCTTGCCATCGAAAACAAACTAACCAAACGATTTGTCATGCCAAGCATGGCAAAGCTCGCATGAGCTAGCCTAGCTGAGCAAAGCAATATAGCATCTAACCAAGGAAACAAACACACCCTAAATCAGAGGCCCGCGCTTTTGCGCCAACGTGCCCTGGCCCAGTGGCAGCCAACCGCAGCGCTGCATTAGTAGTTGCTACTTTCTCCATTACGAAATAGTAGTTGTTTTCATCATTGACACGGTTTTGAAATAGAACTTTTACCATAAATAACTTTAGAAAGTTTATCTATAATGCATAAAATAGAGCCTTATTAATTGTTTTTTATTTGAAAATTGAGGGATTTTAAAAAAGATCAAGACATGGTTGGGACTACACATGAATCTCAAGTGTCCATGCATGCATGACCAACAAGAGCCGAGGAATTTCATAGGTGAGGTCGTGAGGAGAAACGTATTTCGAATTTGCTCGTGACAGTTGTCTGGGCGGCAGTTCACTTGCCTAGGCTACTACCTTCCTTGCTTACCGGCGCAGGTAATTTGGGGGGAGAGCACCTGAGACCGCTGTCGTCTTCCTCCTCGCCGGCGACCGCCGCGCCGCCTTCGTCTTTGTCCGTGACGACCGTCGTGCTAGGTTAGGGTTCGGGGTTGGGGTGGGGATCTCCGTGCCGCTGGCCTTAGAGGGATAGCCGGGCGAGGAGGCGGCGGCGCCACCGAAGCTGTGGGAGGGGTTGGGGTGGTGGTGGCGGGGGTGAAGGTGCCGGCCGGGTTAGGGTGGGCGGGGCGGCACGGCGGCGGGAGGGAGTTGGGGGCGGAGCGGCTGGCGGGGGGCAGCGGCAGGGGTGGAGGAGGAGGGGCTCATTTGTGGGCGAAACCGAGAGAGAGATGCGGGGAGGGAGGGGAGATCTGGGCCGTTGGATCTCAATCCAACGGCTCTGAAAATCAACTGGGTTGTCCTATAAAAACCTAGTCACCTATGAAGGAGTCAATCCCAACGTATTTTTCTTAATTAGTATACAACAGCTAGCGAGGTCAGGACCAGCCTTGCGTTGCGCACACGGATCAATTGAAATATTGAGTGATGCTATTATGCAGATTGATCGAGGTCGACACTGCTGCACTAAGCTAGCGAGCTGCACATTGCTGGGGCTTGTTCATGAGATCGATGTGTGCTCATGTGAGGTGTGGCCACTTGGGATTTGGCCACTGGACCAGTGGACCCTATAGCTAGCCTTGCCTGTTCATGGACGCACACAACACAGCCCCATTGATCGAGATCACCATGCTAGCTACCTCCGCGTCATCTCGCTCAATCTTCGATCTGCTTGTTTGTCGATTGTCATCGATCGGATAGGGTCTCCTGACTTTGTTAGTGAACTACGCCTTTGCCTTCGGCGATGCTCTCTCCTCTCTTAGATCTGCGTTGAGCATGGATCCTGAGTTTGAACCGATTGAAAATTTAGACCTATTGTTACCTGATATGTTAAAGTATGATTCAAATTCGTTTCAAGGTAAAATTTGATGAGGTTTGATCTGAATTACATATGATGTGCTCGAGACTAAAGCCACGTTCTATTGAGGAGATTTTGAGACACAAAATCATGCTCATGCTGTTCCAATTCAACTAATTTGGTGTTTCGTCACCGTTTTGACATGACGTAGCAGTAGTACTCAACTACTCATTGGAGTTTCATTGGTTAGCGAAGATTTCTTGCTCCCATGTTTTAATCTAAGACGAAGGATTTAAGTGCAAGGAGTTTATTCATGATTGCATATATAGATACTACAACGTTAATTTGTTACATTATTGTTGTCATTGCTCAATACGAGGGATTTATTGAAAAGTTGTTTATACTCCATTGACGGCACAATGTGAATTCATTTCATCTGTAAGTTCTTCAGAGGGAGCAATTTACAACCATATCATGAAATTTAATTTATGTTTAGTCGACGATGTGTGTGGTGGCCACACATGCAAGTTGCTCTTTTGTGAGGGTTATTTGTCGAGTTCTATGCTCCATGTGGGGCATGTTTACAATTCATCATATCATAAGATGAGTTCGTCGTTATAGTTTGTAGCACCACACGTGATGATGAAATATGTCATCTAATGACTGAACATTTGTTACAAAAGGTCAGTTACATAAACTCGGATTTTATTGGGTTATGAATTGTTGAAGACCCGGATTTCTATTTACTTTGTTGATAGTTGAAGACCCAGATTTCTATTTACTTTGTTGATAGCCGTATATTTGGATTTACTAATGTTTTGCTCAATTTGGTTTTAACATAAGCGTTTGCATAAGACATTCTAGTCTTTCAAATTAGTATGTTGGACTTTGGCATGCAAGAATTCTTTGTGGGAGGACTCCAATTTGTTTCCTACTGTAGGAAGAACTCGACTCAAGTAGAGATTGCTAAAGTATGTTTCAAGTTTGTCCCAAGGTGAAATTTGTTTGAGTTTGATCCTGATCAGGGTCTGTTTCCAAGTTAGATCCATGCATGTCATAGCTGATCTCACCTTGGGTTCTTGTTCTCCAAAAACTCTTGGGTCCCAGCCTATAAATATATACACCCCTTAGCCCCATGACCCGATAAAGCCAAACATGTAATATCTACTCATATTGTTAGACTTGGTGCCGAATATATGTACAGGTAGGCTATTTGAACTTTGATTTGTAACAAGCAGAAGAGGGTCGTGTTAGGGTCGGACTTGTATTCTGACTCCACTATAAATAAAGGCACCCATGGTGTAATCTATAGCGACTAGGCACAAAGGGGGTCACAACTCACAAGCCGATCACTACAGGAAACGCTCTAAGTGTCGGCGGCCAGAAAATTCAGTGTCGGCGGCCTAATGCCGCCGACAGATCAATGTCAGGGGTCCAAAGAAAGCTGCCGACACAGATAGAATCAATTTCGGCGGCCATATTTACACCGCCGATACTACTCAGCCACCTCTCGCGCGTCGGCTGAATTTCAAAATTTTGCTCCCGCCATATATATACTATCGGCGGCATAAAACTGGCCGCCGACATTGTTCCCTCTAGAGACGGAGGGATAACGGGTGGACGTCTATGTGGACCCACTTGTCAGTCAGGCGAGGTCGCTAACAAGCGGGCCCGAACCGTAGCCTGGTATACTGTTTTGTTGGGATGGAGCATTCATAATTTTAAAGCCCCATATGTAGGCCAAGAGCCGAACTGAGTTACCTAACATCATGTCTTCTATATCATTTAGATCCAACAAGTGATATCAGAGGCAAGGTCGATAACCTGAAATGTCTCCTAGAGATCACATACACGGTTGTTGGATAGATTCCAATACGATATGTGATGTAGAAGATCGTTGGATTTAGTCTTACATCGAAATTTGTGATGAGGGAGCACAATTTAAAAGGTGGATGTGCCCTTCACCACCAGGCTAGCCTTTTGAATTGAGTTGGGCCAGAATCTTGGTCGTGGCTCCAATTGGACTAATGGATGGGGGTAACCTGGGTCTAAACCCAGGTGTTGGTCTTAAGAGAGCCGGATTGTTGTTGGGCCATAAGATGATCGGATCACAACGGACTCTAACAAATGGTACAGAGTTTTCCTGTGTCCGTGTTTTTTTTTCACAAGGTTTTCATGTAAAAATCTCATCTCTCATTTTAAGTTTTGTGTTACTATTTTCTAACCTGATCCGATCGCCATCTGTCGGACCTCTCTCGACAACTGTCGGCAAACAACGCCTTCGCGAGGCGCTCGTGTCATCGAGATTGTTGCTTCCCGGTTGTGGACTACAGCTATAGCTAGCTGTGTGCTGTGTGCCGTGTGCCCGTGTGCCTGGCTGCTTGACGGGTTAATTCCTTTAACAATGACCCTTGATAAATTTATCGTGGTGTTCACCTCCATCACGCATGATTGTGATGCTCCTCCATCAGTAGATTTTTCTTCCTGCACTGCATGCAGGAAGGCCAGCCCATGAGGCACAGCACAGTACTGCTGCCTCCTGCTTCTGCATTCAGTTTTGGATACATGCCCATATCCATATAGTGTACTGGGAAGCTGCTGCTGATCTACACATGCATGCATTGCATGCAAACATATCTGTCCTTCTCAGTCCGAGCTGAGGCCATCCGCTTCGGCTTTGTTCCTTTTCTTTTGTCTCGCAAGGGGAAAGCTACTCCTGCTAGTTGATCGCTTGTGTTGCCTTGTGTTTGTCAGGTTCCTCGTTTTGGATCGTCCATATGCATGCATGCTTCCGTTGGATATGCATACATTCATGTTGCTGATCAGTGTTCCCGTATCGTCGATCGATGCTTTAAAGGTCATCAACAGGAAAGAACATACCAAATTGCAGTATGCTTCCATTGTGCTATTGTTTTTTTAAGCTGAAGATACCTGAAAATTTTAATCTAAAAAAGTTTTGCCCTCTTGAGCTTGGAGTCAAAAATAACTTAAAAAGTTATTTTAGTAAATCTAAGAATAATCATTCAAAATTCCATAATAAGCTTTATATTATATAAAAATAATAAATTTTTAACTTTATCTTTTAGTTTTGATTTAAACCGAAAAGAACAAGGATTAATGCACAATCATGTAACGTAAAGAAACTGTACAGTTAGTAATGGGTTGGTGACTTGGTGTACAACTGCTCCAGAGTTATTTTACAGTTCGTGGTGTACATTCTCTTAGGCTGTCTTCAACAGGCTCCCCTAAAGCACCCTCTACCCTAAAATAGGGGACGGATTCTTCCCTTATGTGCTTCAACAACATTCCCTATTCCGTTCCCTAAAATAGAGTTTTTCTCGCCATTCCCTTATATATAGGGGTTCTCTCTCCTCCCCCTATACAATTCTCCATATAGGGAATGCTGTTGGAGATAGGAGAAATATAGGGAGAGATTTTTTTTAAGGGAACCTGTATATGAGGCTATAGGGGATCAAATTTAGGGGTTCCAGTTGGAGATAGCCAGAAAGCACGGTGTCTAGGCCAGGTTTGATATGCGGGCATCCTTACAGGAACCGAACATTTGTGGAACTCTTGTGTGTAAGTGTGTTCATCGGTTTTTTTTTTGTTTTGCCGATTTGAAATCAGTCAGAACCATACTGTAAATGCTTTGAAATAGGTATTTAATTTGTTCCACAATTTCATTACTGCAGTACAGAAATTTTTGCCAAAGGACAATCTCTCATATGTCTATGTCGGCAAACACGATCAGCAATCTTTAGATAATTAGATGACAACGGCAAGGGCGCCACGCAAAATAACTAAATCATCAATCATCATGGTCTCAGTTTCCATTCCTGAAATATGCCTATAGAGCTAGAAACCAGTGATGATATGAGAACAAGATTCCAAATGCGAAGGGCATGCACATGGCCGGAGGCTACGTGCTGTTTTGGTTCCTTCCTATGTCCGGTATTTCTAAGAGATTGTTCATATGTCTCGACCTGTCTGGTTTCTAGATCAAAGCAACGAGGGGAAGCGTCTCCAATAAACTCCATGTCGACATACCACAACGATCAACAGATCATCGGCAACCATATTTTCTTTTTTTCCCTCTTCTCCATTGCTTGTACCATATTGTTGGTTTCTTATATTTTCTATCATTTTCATCAGCATTCCATCTAAGATAGATATACAGGAGAAGGAGAGTGAATCCTTTCTTGAAGGATGGAAAAGTTAATCCTTTCGAAAGAGCATTAGAGCACTAAAGGGAAAAAGATCCCTCTGAAGGGAAAGAGGGAGAGGCAAGGGACACCATTGTTCATATGTCTCGACCTGTCTAGTCTCTAGTTATTGTTAGTCCAGCTCCAGCATGCATGATTTTTCGTTACTTAAACCGATCGATAAGTGGGCAAAATAGAACTCTTGGATTTCTATTCCAATAACCGCACAATCGATCGAGCAAGTTCTTTGAAAATTTGTGCAAATACATCTTCAGCAAATACTATCTACTGCTGCTGCATGCTGCTTCTTCCGATCCTAGGCTACCTTGCATAGTTTCAGGTACACGTACATGTAGCACTTGACTTTGTCATAGTGTTCTCCACGTGAAGCCCATGGGTAGCATGCATCAGCGTACATACATGCCCCTACTGGCTACTGATTCCGAGAAATCAGAGTCCTAATTAACAGGAGGCAAAAAAGAAAAGAAAAGAAAAGATAGGAGCTGTAGCATCACAGTAGAAATCCTTTGTGCCCAGTGCCGACATCTTGGCAATGGAATCGCAGCATCAACACATATTACGCATGTCGCCTATGTGCATATATGCATGCCTTGCATTTCTTCTTGCAGTCTTGGAAATTGACTGTTCATGGGTAATAGTAAATTGATTAGGCTTGGAAGAAACAGATCAGAGTTCCTGTATACACTAATGCTGGTTTGTCTGGCTATATGTATCACCATTTTTGACAAGGCTGCTGTTCCACTAACCCTTGCTTCTGGTTGAGTTATTCTTTTACCGGGGGTCACCAATGGAACCGAAAATCATAATTATCAGACGATTTCGGCCCAAAAAAAATTGAATGACAAATTGGACATTTTTGTAGTAAACGGAAATGATAAAGAGAACAGTTTTTTGGGCTTGAATTCCAAGGTTAGCCAGCAAACTTAATTAATCGGTAGGATTTTGTTGTGGTTCGGGATTTCTTTTTATTTTATATATATGATAAAAATCATGCGAATAATTTTTCTTGGACGGTCTAGGGAAACCAGGGGGTGACCGGTATGAACGAAAAATCACTGATTTTGGGCGATTATCGACCGGTTCTCAAAACCCAGATGTTTAGGATCGCATACTACTCCCTCCGTTCCAAATTATAGTTCACTGTTAATTTTTTGAGATGCCTTTTGACCATTCGTCTTATTCAAAAAATTAGTGCAAACATGCAAAAATATAAGTCATGATTAAAGTATGTTTAATGATAAAACAAATCACAACAAAATAAATAATATTTACATATATTTTTTGAATAAGACGAATGGTCAAATAGAATATCCAAAAGTCAACAATGAACTATAATTTGAAACGGAAGGAGTACTTCAGTACTTCCTCTAGCTACCAGACAGCGTCTGCACTATGTTCATTTCCCCCCAAACTAAAGCAGCAATAATTTTTTTCCTGCAAGCGACATGGCTCGAATTCACGACTCACGGCTCTGAGCGTCCATAGTAAACATTCTAAAATATTATATCTTTTTTTGAAAGAAGGGCAAGAGAACTGCCGTCCTATTTTATTGATAAGTAGAAGAAAATAAAATAAAAACTCGTATAAACATGAGGTACAACCATAGCGCTCCGCTGCAATCCTGGCCAAAGCCAGACACACCTCCGGTCACCGCCGTGAGAAAATAAAATATTGTATCTTTGGATATAGTAGTTGATGGAGGAAAGAAATCTTTTAGAGTATAGTATAAATTTTGAAGAAAATTTCAAAAAAAAATGATAAAGTGAGTATCAGATGCATGCCAGGTAAAAATAGTGGAGGTAATTAGCCTCAACTCATCGTCTGCCCTGCTAAACAGATGCATGCCAGCACATCCGAATGGTACAGCACCAAGTAAAGGAAGGCAAAGGTTGCTCAACTGCATGCTAGTCAGATTCCCTCGTCATCTTTTCAGGCTGGAAACGATTGAACCAACGACAGCAAAGCAGGAGAGAAGAGGTCATTACATTAACACCTATCTTTATATGCATGCATCAACTAGATGATATATCCAAAGAAGCTGAATACATTGACTAGCACAAATTAAAATACTCACTGATAATAAGTAATGAAACAGCAGCTAATATAAGCAGCAAGCAAGTAAGCTAGTGTGTGAAGAATTACAGCGACCACGACGTGCGCGCGGCCGTGTACGGTTCCGTACGTACGTACGTACACGATTAGCTGAGGCGGCGGCGGCGGCGACGAGGAAGAGGAGGAGGAGGTAGCTAAGGGTGGAAGCGCTGCATGCAGGCGTGGCAGGTGATCTCGAGCGCGGCGGAGCCGATCCGGCGCGCGGCGGCCACCTCCTTGACGCGCTCCACCTTCTCCACCTCGCCGCGCGCGCGCTCCCAGATGGCGCGCGCCCGCGCGAACTCCCGCTCCGCCTGCTCCAGCTCCCGCCGCGCCAGCTCCATCACGCGCTCCGCGTACGCCCGCTCCGCCGCCGCCAGCCGCCCCTGCTCCGCCGCCTCCCGCTTCAGCGCCTGCACCTGCACCGCCACCGGTGCCGGCGCCGCGGCTTTCTGCTGCTCGGCAGTCGACGCCGGCGGCGGCGGCGACGGCGGGGAGCCAATGCTCAGGCTGAGGTCGAGCTGGGGGTGGTCGGAGGGGCTCGGCCGCGGGCGGGGGGCGTGGAAGACGACGGCAGCGGCGGAGCGGGGCGTCGGGTGCAGGAGAAGCTGGAGCTCCCTCTCTCTGTGCTGGTGCTCCATGGCCGACGAGAAGAGGGGAGTTGTGAGCATGAGGCTGGCCGGAGTGGTTGTCTGGGGCTCGATCATCGTTTTGGGGGCTACCAGTTGTGGTTGTATGGACCTATGGTGCGGGTGAGTGCGTCTTTATACCACAAGAATTGCCAATAGAACCTTTATTATCGTTTGGTACTTAATTGATACTCTCTCGGTTCTTTTCTGTTTAACGCTTTTGACTTTCAAACACCTCTTTAACCATTCGTCTTATTCAAAAAAACTATTTAAATATTATTTATTTTTGTTGTAATTTGTTTCCTTATTAAAGGTACTTTAAACATGACTTGTATTTTTCTGCGTTTGCACCAAATTTTTAAATAAGAAGAATTGTCAAATGCGTGTGCAAAAGTTAAAAACGTCAAACAAAAAAGAACGGAGGAAGTATTAGGGAAGGCAATGAGTCTCTATTTCCAAATGAAGAATTCCTTCATTATATTTAGGTCGGGGATGGAGTATTTATCTTCTCCTGGAATTTCATTCTATGTTGGATAAAACATGACAGGAAAAAAGTTCCTCGCAGGGTTAATGGCCCAAAAACATCTTTTGGCCAAAGCCTAATAAACAATATTTAGTCCAAGTCAATTACTCCGCCATCTATCTAACCCTAAGTCTCCCCCGTTTAGCGCTCTTATCACTTGGTACTTAATTGATACTACCTAGATAACAAATGACCCCTTCACTGTTTCTACAAGGAGAGGATTAATTCCCCAATTACGTCACACGAACGAAGGATTTGCCTTCCCACAAGAATTGGTCCAAGCTCGGTATGCTATATTCAAGTCAACCACCACGTGGATTGTGCCAAATCTCGACGGCCAAAGCCGTCGAGAAAGCTATGAAAACCATCGAGAATGGTCAGTCTCGACGGCCGACCGTCGATATTTGGCTCTCGAGATAGCGTGGTCGAGAGAGACGGCATGTCTCGACGATCCGGCCGTCGAGATAGTTTGTCTCGACGGCTTCGGGCCAGCCGTCGTCAACAATACGTAGGCCAGGCGAGACGTGCTGGAGGCACTTGTCTCGACGGCTCGTAACCGTCGAGATAGATGCTTGGCAGGCCGCACGGTCTCGCGACCCAGCCCAATTCGTTATGAACGACGGTTGTGCGGCCGTCGAGATTGTTTAGTCCGCCGCAGCTGGACCCGAACCTGCCCTGAGCTGGCAGGTGGGCCCATGGGCACCATTCTTGACAGCTAGGTCATAGCCATCGAGAATAACTGTAGACCAGCAAAAAAATTTGAAAAATGTAAAAAACAATAATTTTGCAGCTGCTCTTGCAGCCAGCAGCAACAGCTGCTGCAACCTGCATACCCAAAAAACCCGCACATTCAAATATCCCACAATTTCACAGATATACACATATATCTCCGGTAATATCAATATAACACATCAATATCATATCTCCGACTGCCGTCAATACCATAATTTAAATTATTTTAAATTAGGTTTAACCCAAAACCCTAGGACAACTTTTGGGAAAATTGTAGGAAATTTCAAGTAATTATTAAAATCCATCATCTAGCCACCCTCCAAATTTCACGCCCAAATTCCAAGGCTAACTCATGATTCCATGAAGTGCTGCCGTTTTACCGGAAGCTCGTCAAAACCATCAAAATAATGAGAAAATGAAATAATATCGTGCTCAAATTTGGAGAGGAGCTTCTAGAATCCTAATCCTACTTACCCTCCAAATTTTAGCCCCATCCACCAAAGGAAACTTCGTTTTGTTGCCAAACAAGGCTAAACTCTATCCGAATCCTATCCGGATTATAGTTGAGTCCTAATCCAACCCCTCTTAACACTAGGCCCAGCCCAAGTCGTCCATGACACTATATAAACCCCCCAAGACTCCTCTCCTAACACCTAATCACGAAAATCCTTAGATCCAAAACCCTAGCCGCCAAAACCTTAGCTGCCGAGACACTTTTCGAGGTATCCCTCTCTGTGTCGTGCCCAAACCCATGATTAGATGGTGCCATGCTGTGTAGAGCTCGTCGAGACAGTACATATGGATATATGCAGCGCCGACATCGCCACCGGCCGCCTCGCCCATCCCGCCGTCCCGCTTTCCATGCCAACCGATGCTGCCCTGTAATCTGTCCTGCCCCACCACCGTTTTCCTACCGCGCTAGAGCGTGCGCGCGCGTTGGCCCACCGTGCGACGCGTCGGCGTCACATTGGACGCCACCGCCATCCAACGCGAACGCAACACTTGTCCCCGCTGCCCGCGCGCGCTCGCCTGCTTCGCCGCCTCCGCCTCTCAGTGCCTGCCACCTGGCCTCGCTTTCTCGCCCACGCTGTTCCCTTGCCACACATTGTCGCGTTCATGCCCGCTACGCCACGCCTGCCGCTACACGCCGCCAAGTGGCAACGCCCCAGTCACGCCTCCCGCCTCTATCCACAGCTGCCATGTGCACTAACGCCCTACCGCCGCTGGAAAGCCGCGTGAGCCACCGGTTAAACCGGTTTTTCTTCTTTTAACCCGGTTTATTTATTTCTGACATTTCTGATTTTCCCAAATCTTTCAGATATTGTTTAGGGAGCATCCGAACTCCAAATCAGGTGATTCTAAAGCTATTATTTTCCATAAATTGCTTAGAATTTTATATATTTTATTAAGCTATATGTTCTGTTGATTGTTTTGCTGTTTCTTGCACATATGCATATACGTGTAGATCGTCTGTGTACGCACTGCTCAGGAGGTTTCCAGGAGCCGTTCGAAGGAGGATCCCAAGACCCGGAGTACTGCCAAGGCAAGATAGTTTGCATCTTGTTTCCCTAGTTTGCAAAACTCACATGTTTGTTGTTTTTATTTACTTTTCTCATACATGAAATGATGGAAAGGGTTAGAGTCCTATTATATTCACACTGACTCTGTGAATTTAGCCTATTTATTGCCGCCTTACTATTTCCTAGCCTATCCTTGTGCGTAGTTGCTAGTGCTCGTGGGTTGGTAGTTATTTCGATTATTCATCATTTAATTACTCTTGTGACTTGGTATGATTGGAGGTGCTGAGTTACTTTTAATAAGCTAGCTAATCAACTAAAATCTACGTGGCGTGTGTTGACTAAAGGTGGCAAGTCAGGTTATTTTGTGGATTGAGGTATGTGGTTGTTTTGCTACTATCTGATCTTTCCAAAGTCTAGTATCTCTCTACTAGGAATTCTTTGTTTACACTCTTTCCTACTCACCTTCTAAATTTCATCTTATCATTGTCTATTCTTTCATCTTACAAAGTTTTATTTTACCCCCATAATTCAAAGTTTAGTCATTAGACCCAATTTATTCAAGAAGAAGTGATATTGACACCAACACCAACATCGAAGAAGAAGGAGACCATCGTTGATGAAGAGAAGAAATAGAAGACTACTTAATTGATGAAGATGAAGAGCCATCGCTTCAAGTGTTAGATGTTGTAAAAAAAAACTTAAGATTTTTGTGTGGAGTATACCATATCAATTTTTTGTTTTCTCAGTGAGATACGGATATTCATTAACTAGGTTAATTGTAATATCTAGTTATTTAGTAGTAAATTGCTTGGTGTATTGCTTTGCTTTAAATTGTGCATCTACAAGAATATTGAAGGAAGATGACGCAAGACACACCAGTACAACAAAGATTGAAGGCGGACAATGTATGAGGACCGAGGTAAGTTGAAAAAAAAAATGTTTCGGCGATAAAGAAGAAGAAGGAATTAAAAAAACTTGTGCGGTACGGTACCTTTTTTCGTACAGTCCGTACGCTTTCAAAAAAAGGAAATCAATTGTTTTTTAATTTTAAAAAGAGAGTAGTTCTTCACTAAATA
>SPJY01036756.1:0-10409 GCA_005191435.1 Raddia distichophylla | reverse complement strand
TGTTGGTCATAGTTATGAGGTAGCACGTTGTATATGAGGAAATGAGGATATGAAGGGAAGGGAAGTGTTCTTGAGGCAATCCAGTCCATCCTGCCTCACCGTCATTAGCTCTAGGCCCCAAACCTTGCCCTTCTAAAAATTTGGCAGCTGCAGTAAGTTGAGTCAATTTTTGGATATCTCCCATATCTTTGTTACCTAATTTAGATTGAACACAAGATCCTAAAACTTTGGTTCTTGCATCATTATGGAAAAGATGATTGCGTTGGACTCATAGGACAATTTGCCACTGAAGGTGTTTTTACAATTGGCTCTTGAACGTTTGGGATAGGAGCATCAAACTTATGAGCTGGCCTATAATTTTTATTATCGTTATCATTATCTTATCCTTGGTTGTCACTTCCAATGTTACTATCGTTGTATCCAGTTTTTTCAGCCTCAATGCCACTACCATTGTATTTTGTATTTTCAGCTTGATGCATAGGAGGCATAGGATGTGGAGTTACAAGCCTTACAGCGCTCGGATCATCTATGACCTCTGGCCTCATCTTGTATTGTTTAGGAAAAATGTTCAAGTTTCTATTTACCTCCACAGAATAAGCTAAGTTGCTTATTCTGAGCAAAATAAGTTTTGTTTATCTTCTTTTTTGCTTTTCATATTTTGTTCACCCTTACCATGATGAACCCAAACAGAAAGCCATTAGCTGACATCTACACATCGGAAAATTACATGGATGTAACATCCTCATTTTACAAAAATTAAAAATCATGGCATTGCATTCTCATCCAAATTATTTTATGAATTAAAAATACATTTAATTACAAAAAATGAGTATAACAATTTAAAATAATATTTCTATTTAAACTAGAAAATGGCTAGTACCTTGTTGATAATTATTTACTGGTTGAAAATTTTGGTAAAAATACAAAAGGTTTTTCTCATTAGAAATAATTAATTGTTTAATTATTTTGAGTGAAGGAAAATTCCCAAAAATATTTTTAAATATTATTTTAGGCCCTTTTCTCATGGAATTCTCTAGCAAAACCATTCAAATTCAAGTGGGCCCCACTTGGCATCCACTCACCCATCCCCTTCTCACTCCCCTCACCTTCCCATGCGCAGCAACCACTCACAGCTCTCCAAATTATCTCCATTAGTGGCCAAATGACATTGAAAAGGCACAAAATGTCCAAATTAATGGCCATCATGTAATGCCGAACGTTACTAGTGTTATTGGCTTGCTAATGGAGCACTAATCGAGCTCTAATTGCAGCCATTTTCAACTATATCACCTATTAAATCCCCAAACTGAGCTCTTCCATCTCCCTTTTGATCTTCTTTCCAATTCGGCTCGGGTAAGCATTGTCTCTTCGATTCCACCTAACTCGGTCATGTGTGCACCTGATCAAACCCATTTTGGCGCTCAATTCTAGGAGATTCACATCCAGTGGTCGAGAATTTTTCACCGGAATTGCATTGCTCGTCGCCGCTGCCGGAATTCACATCAAATTCGTCACTGCCGTGTGGTATTATCCCAATTTCTCTCTCCAGTAGCATCCAAAGACTACCTAGAGCGTTTTCGCCTAGTCATTTCGATCGGATTTGACGTCGTCGGAGGTCGCTGCCGTGCGCCATGGCTGCCACCGCCCATGCTTTGTTGCGCCGCCGCTGCTTCTGTGTCCTTTCCCTTGTCCGTGCGCACGTTCGCCGCCCCTCCTCTAGCCCCTACGCCACTAGCGAACCGCCCCAGCGTGTAGCCACCGCCCTCGCCGTATTATGCTGCCGTGTCGCTGCCTTGGGAAATGAACCGACTGAGTGCCACGATGCACCTAGTGAGCTTCTGCACGTCTTTTTGATTGGTCAGAACTTCATCTTCATGATTCCGCCAATTTTCTTTGGGTTTTCGCCAATGCCGCGGTGTGATACGATGAAGCCGAGCAATTTCCCTGATGGGACACCGAAAAAGCACTTCTCGGGGTTAAGCTTCATCCGATATGCACTTAGGTTGTTCAACGTTTCGGCTAGATCCGCGATGAGGTCAACTTTGACGTGAGTCTTCACAACGACGTCATTGACATATGCCTCCACGTTGCGTTCGAGTTCAATGTGAAAACACCGCTGTATGGTGCGTTGATAGGTGGCACCAATGTATTTCAACCCGAACGGCATTGTGATATTGCAAAACGCTATATAGGGTGTGATGAGCGACGTCTTGATGCAATCCACTTTCTTTAGGCTAATCTGATGATATCCCAAGTAGCCATCCAAGAAACTTAAGGGGCCACATCCAGCAATGGAGTCCACCACTTGGTCGCTGTGGGGCAGCCCGAAAAGATCCTCGGGATAGGCTTTATTTAGGTCGGTATAATCACACACATGTGCCATGTCCTGTTCTTCTTTTGCATGAGGACCGGATTACCAACCAGTCGGCATGATACACCTCCTTAATGAAACCCGCTGCTAACAATTTGGTGATCTTCTCTCTGATGGCTTACTTCCAATCTGGTGCAAATCTTTGTAGCTGTTGTTTAATCGGCTTCGCCTTCTCATCAATGTGCAAAGAGTACTCAATCACCTCCCTCGGGACACCAGGCATATCCGATGGTTTCCAAGTGAATACATCCCGGTTTGCCAGAAGAAAAGTGATGAGCGCGCCGTCCTATTTGTTGTCGAGCCCTGTCCAGATCACCGCCGTTTTGGTTGTGTCGGACGGGTACAAGGTTATCGTTTTAGTTCCCTCGGCCGACTAGATAGAGATTTTGGCTTGTTTTTCGGCGGGTACTTCCCCCTCCTATTGGAGTGAGCCAGCCACCCGCCGAATCTTCTCCATCTTGGTCGAAGCTTCTAAGGCTTGTTCTAACCCTAGTTTCAGCAGTATCGGATAGTCTGATTCCATATCAGATAGTCCGATCCATATCGGACTATCCGATATAACATCAGAACATCCGATAATGTATTTCCGCTGTGCTGTTATTTTGCTGTAAATTTTGAAAAGCCTATTCACCCGTCTCTAGGCTACATCTCGATCCTTCACGATGTCAAAAGTGCATTTCTCAATTGTTTTATTGATGAACTTGTGTTTGTTGAATAACCTCCTGGGTTTGAAGATCCATTCCTATCAAAGCAAGGCATTGTACGGGCTCAAGCAAGAAAAAAAAAGCTTGTTATGGACGTATTATAAACTTTCTTTTATAAAAAGACTTCGAAGCCAGGAGTATTGACCCCATACTTTTTACCGAGGCTATTGTGGGAAATCTCTTTATTTGTCAAATCAATGTTGATTACACAATCTTTGGATACACTAACAAGCTATTTTGCAAGAACTTTAGAGAAATGATGTTTAAAGAATTTCAAATATCAATGATGGGAGAATTGAAGTTCTTTCTTGGTTTTCAAATCAAACAACTGGCTAAACGAACTTTCATCTCTCAAGAAAAATATGTGGGTGATTTGCTGAAAAGATTTATGACGCCTAATTGTAAACCAATTTTTAAGCCTATGGCATCGAATGGGAACCTTAATATTGATGAGGGAGGTAACTTGTTGATCAAAAGTTATATCGCTCCTTAATTAGTTCTTTACTTTATCTCACAGCATTTAGGACCGATATAATGTTTAGTGTTTGCATGCGTGAACGCTTTCAAGCTTCAACTAAAGAGTCTCACTTAATTGTTGTTAAAAGAATTTTATGGTAGCTGAAATTCTCTCATAGTGTTGACTTGTGGTATCATAAAGGTGCTATTTTGAGTTGATTAGGTATTCTAATTCAGATTATGCTGGGTGCAAAATTGATCAAAAAAGTACCTCGGGAGGATGCCAACTGATAGGAAGTTCTCTAAAATCTTGGTCATCTAAGAAAAAACTTCGTGTCACTATCACCTGCTGAAGCTAGCAGAATAAATAGCGCAGGGAGTGCTTGTGCTCAACTACTTTACATGAAGCAAGCTTTTCTTGACTATAGGAAAATATTTCACAAAGTGTTGTTTTTGTGTGATAATGAGAGTGCAGTGAAAATAGCCGCTAATCTTATACAACACTCACGTACCAAACAAATTGATGCCCGTTATCATTTTATAAGAGATCGAGTTTGCAAGGACGACATTGTGCTTGAGTATGTCAAGACCAACGATCAATGAGCGGATATATTTACCAAACCATTAGATTCTGCACGCTTTAACAAGTTAAGCAGTGAGCTTAATGTTCTAGCTTCTTTTAATATATCTTAGAATGGTTTAACTTGTTTGTGAGTGACATTCGCGGTTTTATTTGCAAATCTTTTGGATCTTTGGGCTTGAGGCCTATTGTCACATTTAGGGATACCTTTTATTTCTTTTATACATTTTTGCATCCTAATAGTGACTAAAACAAATGTCGGCTTGATTTTTAGTGCATAGGAGACTCAATTATTAAAATCCACAAATTTTCTTAAAAGTATGATCAACATCTTATCTTTTCATATCAAACCTTTCCTATGCTACAAATATGTCTTTACAGATCAAAACATGACTAAATTCAAGAAATAATGCTTTAGTTAAAACATTTGCCTCTCTAGATGTGTAGTGTTTCATACTTGAGAGCAAACATAAAATTTGGACAAAAGTTAGTTAAGGTTAGAGCATTCAAGTTCAACATGGGTTCTAGTCATCCAAGTTTCAATTTTCAATATCCATATTGATGATGCCTTAATGAAATCATACATTTCCTTGGATTCAAAATTCCAGTGAGTTTTTGGTTTGAACTTTAGTTTCTCAAATTTGTGTTAAAAATTTCAAAACCATGCTCTATCTTGACCATCTCTTTAAATTTATTTATTTTTCTCATGAACTATGCGCGTGACACAATGGTATTAAAAATTTGAAGTTAAAATGGGCCACAAGAAAATTCAACTTTATCAGAGTTCAGAATGACTACTTTCAAAACACTGCCAAAGATATTTCATTTCAGTCTACAACGGACAACTTCCTGCTTAACAAATTTAGAATTAAGTAAGTTAACGACGGACGATCCGGCGCAAACAATGGCATAATGGACTGTCCGGCGCTAACACTTTTTGTTCTGACACCTCCTGTCCGACGCAAACTGAAATCCCACCGGTCAACTTCGGCCAAACTTCTATATCTTGTCCGGATCCAAATTTAAAATGTGAAGATTTAAAAAATCCTTCCCCTTTCAAATTCAAAATTTTGTATGATCAAAATCAGAGGATTTTCCCACTGTGTAAGTCTTTGTTTACAAATCTGTTCTTGGATGTCCTTGACAATCACCTGTGCAATCCATTTCGCCTTCGAAACGTAGGAGATGACGATCTGATCCACGGGAACTTGATGCCGACTAGTTTACCGAAGTTTGCCGACTTTCCTCCAATTCAGCCCGTATATGTATTACCTTCCAGAATCGTTCATGCACATCCTAGATAGTCTTCTCACGATTCCATTTTGCCCTGGAGCATTGCATTTCGACAAGCGGAGGTCCTGCAGTTAGACGATGAATGCCGGGACCTGGCAATTGAGTTCCTCGCTATTCCTTCACCGTTTCATCTCTGTTTCCTCGGTAAATCTTTTTCCTCTGCCTCCCAACCGTCCCTAGGTTTACATTAGGATTCGTCGATGTCATCGCTATGGTGACTTCTGTTGGAACCGAGTCGTCGCCGCCTCTCGTTCCTCCCTGTCACCGCCCGCGCCGTCCAGCCGTTCCCCACACCGGCGAGCACATCCGCCGCGTGCCGCCTCCACTCGCCGTCCCCAGCCGTCTCTGTTCCCGCGAGGGATAGCCCCGAGGCCACCTCCCTCTCCTCTCCGTTTCCCCCTCCTTTGACTCGCCCCCACCTTTGGCTCGCCAGGGAAACATCGGAGCGCTGCCGCCGTTGCCGTTCTCCAGCCTTACCGTACCGACCTCACCATGGAGACATGGCGCTACCGCGCACCACACCCCGTCGCCGCCTGGGTCAACCGTCCCGTCCCTTGTCGCCGGCCTCACTTCCACCGCTAGCTCTGCCACCGCTGTCCTCGCCACGGGTTGTCGTTGGGCTGAGTTTTTCTTCGCCTCGAGGTTTTCTTCGCTGCTGCGACCACCACCGGCGAGGTTGGAATCAAACGCAGCCGTTCTTGCTAAGCATTGATCCATGATGAAAATATTCCTATTCTAATCCTATTGTTCCTGCGTGTACTGCCATTTTCATTAATTCATATGCACCCGCTCGTGGGATTTACTTGCTAGCCACAGCAAAGCTAGCTAGCAGCCTGTCAATGCATTTCGTTGCATAAAAATTTCAGTCTTCCAATACCCAAAAATTCATCCGATGTCCAATTCATCACAAACAAATTTCTGTGATCTTGTTAGGTTCATATCTTACTCCATGCAAAATTTCATTATTTTCTGAATTAATTTGATTTTCGACCACTTTCCTGTAGTAGCTAATCTCTATATTCTCGTACCTCTAATTCAACAAATTTCAAAATAATGGAACCAATTTTAAAATGTTTATAAATTTGAGACCTATACTATTATGTAACATTTCATGAGCATTTGCATTCATAAAAAAATTCTTTATTTCTCCCATTGTATTTATTTGTGATCTTTTGTACAGTAGATACGAATTTTTGAAAACCCGAGCTAGGCGGCTAGAGGGGATGAATAGACGCCACAAATTTTCGACGCTATCGTTTTCATCAAAACCTGATAAACTTGACAATTATGTGTATTCATAGCATAGGGTTTTGGGCCAGCCGCCAACAAATACTTATGTCGGCGGTATTGTTATCTGTGTCGGCGACTTGTTTCGAAATATGTAGTGCTAGAGCCCATCTCCACCATTCATTTGAGAATGAGTGGTGTACAACTCACACACTACAAAACACACTTCCGAGAGAGAATATTCTCTACATATTCCTTCGGCAAATATTTCCGCAGCTTCCTCGGTCGCCAGCCCAAGCCTGGGCCTACCGATCAGATCAACTTCGCCACCAGGTTACCCACGTCGTAGCCTCCAGCTGCCTCTGATTCCTTGCTATGGCTAAGCTTCTCGAGTACACTAGCTCATATGACCGCCAGGTCATCGAACCCATCGTCTGCATGCCTCCGGATGCACCAGCCCCCAGCTGTCCCCGTGAAAGCGCCAGCCACGTACGCACCGATACCTGCATCACTCATGTGCACACATACGAAACCAACACACCTTACCTCACCTATAAGGTTAGTCCATCACCAAATTACCAACATCGTAATCCATTCGTGAAATCACATTTAGCATGCCCTAACACAGCACGTGTCACCTTAACAAATTCCACCGGACCACGTCTGATCAAAAACTATTACCTTGCTCAAGCTCAGCACAATGGTCCGATTCCAATTCCACGACAATTTCTACAAATGCACCATTTAACATTCTTCAGAATACTTCAAATTCCATCTTGTCACATATATTCATCATCAAACGGGGTACCCTCAACATGGGTCTCAACAATTCCAATGACGCCCGCTGATCTGGTAGGAGCCGGTGTTGATTTTGGAAACCAAGGTAAGTGTTGAAACTTTAATACCTATGTTTATACACTTGTTTTTATAGATCTATTGAAAAGCATATTATGTTAAAACTAAAAATGCTAATTAGATAGTTTACCTACACCCATGCAATATCGATATTCGTATTAAAACTGTCCTCAAAACTCCTTGCAGAAAAATGAGTTGTAAAGCACTATACCTTAAACTATCAAATGCTAATTTTTGTAAATTTTTCTCTCTATGCACAGATGAGTCATGAGCACTCTACCAAAGATCTCCTTAAACCTCCTTGCAGAAATATGAGGAAAAATAAAAAACCACAAGCTATGATGGGCGCGGACGCGGGACCCCGATCTTCTGGTGAGAGATGAAGAGGATAATTCGGTAGGTGTCACGGAGACCTAAAGGATCCGGCTTCCAACCCCACAAGGAACTGGAAATCCCGGCGATCGCTAAACCACCACGACGATTGTTATCGACCGAACTAGAAGCACGATCGACCTGTCCACGAAGGACAGTTCCTGCAAGCAACCAAAGAACGAGTAAGAACACAAGATAAGTAATCACAATTGCGAATATAGATTAAGGATAATGGGGTTCATAAACTTGGTCCTATTGGTCTACCCGACACAAGAAGATCAAGTCAAAATCTCAAACAACCGTGACGAAATCAACTAAAGAAAACCCAACTAAAACGAAGCACGGAGGGGACATATATAGGGCAGCGGCCAGAGAAGGGGCGCCCAAACAGGCGCCCATGCGTGCTCAACCCGAACTCTAGGGGTACACAGGCTTTGGGCTCAAAAATACGGCGATGCAGCGCTGGGAAGTTTCTGTGCATCAGTTTATTTTCTCGATCCCCGTTGACTTGGATAGAATTTGGAGTGGCCAGATCCGTTGGAAAGCGTATCTCGTAAGCTTTTCGTAGAGTCCTTATTTGCCTTACTTGGACGTCGTATGTGATCTGAGCGTCCGTTTGAAGGTGTACTGGTCCTGGATGTCCGAACCGGACTCGGCAGCGAATTCGACGTCCTCTTGACTTGGGCCCGGTGGACGGGGACTTCTTGAACCTCGTCAATGATGTCCTCATCAAGCTGTCAGAATTATCGAGCCAAAAGTTTAGAGCTCGGTTTTCATCTTTTTACTCCTAAACGGTGTAATAACATGACTCCAAATTTTTACGACGGGTAGATAAATGAGTCACATATCTTCTCCAACAAGAATCACTCAAAAATTATTTTTGTAGAGTTTTCTAAATTGCAAACACTGACTTCTACATGAAGAACAAATTCTTAACAGATTTGCAATTTGATGGAAAACTTGATCTCTAGTACATCCTAGGGTGCAAAAGGATGTAAAATCTGAGTATCAACGGTATACAACACACACACACACACATTGTTACTCTCTCCCGACAAGGAATATTCATGCCATATTCTTCTGAAAGCATCCTTGTAGCATTCTGGTCGTTAACCCATGCCTAGGCCCACCAGTCAGTCCCGCTTCGTCGTGAAGTGATCGACGCGCAGTCTCCAGCTGTCTAAGATTCTTGCTGCAGCGAAGCTTCACGTCCACGCCATCTCTTGTGACCGCCAGGTACCGAATCCGGTTGCCTGCATGCCCCTGGACATCCGAACCTCCAGTTCACCTCCACGGAACGGCGTTAGCCACGTACCCACTGGCACCTGCATCAAAGAAGATGAGTCCAAAACGAACATTTACCTTCCCCTACAAGGTTAGCTTCTCAAAACATCATTATTATCGAAAATCAAGTGCATCACGATCATCGAAAATCTATCAGTCACAAGAACTGCTCTGACAAAAGTTTATCGTACACGGTCCGGTGACCACCGGACACTCTTTCAAATTGAGCGCCCGTTTCGACAAATGCTCTATCGAATTATTTCAAAATCTCACCAAAGTAATACAGCGTCACATATATTTATCACAACATCAGGGTATACTTCGCATGTATCTCACCACTCCCACTTGATGAATATATTAGAGTAAAATGCACGGGCGGTCCCTAAACTATTAGTCAATTCTCATCCAGGTCCCCAATCTATGAAATTACAGTTTTGGGTCCCTAATTTTGTAAGTAGGTTCGTCCCGGTCCAAAACTGTCATGTGACATTCCTATAGCTGACGTGGTGCTGACATGGCCAACCATGTCACATAAAATACTTAAAAATTCAAAAAAATCATAAAAATTCAAAATCATAAAAATACGGGAAATAGTAAAATAATTAGGATGTTTATGCTTTTTTCATATTTTTCATGATTTTTTTTATTGATTTTTATGATTTTATGATATTTTCTATATGTTTTAAATGTTTTCCTGTTTTCTTCTTCTTTTTTCATTTTTTATGATTTTTTAAATAATTTTTCCTTTTTAATGATTTTAAAATTATTTTCACGTATTTTTATTTTTAATGATTTTCTCCTTTTTAAAACTATTTTTCGTGACATGTCAGCGCCACGTCAACTATAGGGCTGTCACGTGGCAAGTTTGGACAGGGGCGAACCTAGTTAAAAAGATTAGGGACTCAAAACTGCAGTTTCATAGATTGGGGACCTATATGAGAATCGACTAATAGTATAGGGACCGCCCATGTATTTTACTCAATATATTAACAAACCTTTTTTAAAAGCATTTTGAAGTTTTGAAAATAAAAAATAAGAATCATTTGGTAATGACGGGTCATGCTTGGATCAGAAATTGAAGCAATTGATCGCCATATCCGAGATATGAGAATCAAAATTCTCACAAAGGTAAATTCTTCCCATTTTCACAATGGTAGTTGACGCCTTTTTCAAGCAAATCTCCCCCTTTTGACAATATAGCCATCAAGATTAAGCGAGAAGAACAAAATGCAAGATGTAATGCATATGCAACCTGTTGACACGAAAA
>SPJY01036755.1:0-16571 GCA_005191435.1 Raddia distichophylla | reverse complement strand
TTTAGTATCCGGTATCCTTTTTTAATCCGTCCGTAAAATAACCGATATTCGTTTTCTACCCGTCCGAAAGTAACCGTTTCCGCATCCGCATCCGAACCGATTTTTATGCTAACCTTATCCGAACCGGTATCCGATAAAAAATTTAAGGATAGGATACGGTATGATCTACTATCCGACCGGATCCGAACCGTTTTCATTCCTAGGGGAGGAGGGCGTCACCAGGAGCTAGCCGAGGAGATGGTTGCCGGAGACAGGAGAGGGCGGCGAGCGACGCGTGGAGGGGTGCGGCGTGCACGAAGGACGGCTCCGAGGAAGGTGGCAGCGGCTGGCTCTAGGGACGATGCGAACGGTGTGTGAGGAGGAAGAGGGACTGAGGGAGAGTTTGTAAGGAGGAAGAAGAAACATCAGGAAAGAGTATGACAAAGCAGGCCCACATGTCATACCGTATATTGACCGTAACCATTCAAGGTGTTGCTTGGAGTTGGAGTTGCAATGACGTAGCTAGCTTGGCGAAGACGAAGATGATGCAGGGAGAGTGGGAGACATATGGTAGCAGTGATGACCTCGTTGATCCTGCCAAGCAGCAAAATACCTAGGACATCAAAAATTTCAAAGGACTCTAGAGCGATGTAACACACTAAAATTTCAAAAAATAAAATTACCTTGAGATTTCAAAATGCTTGAGTGGATTTTTACTAAAACAAAGTTTTCCCTATAATTTCTTGAAAAAGTAAGAAAATATTTTGTTGCTTAATATTATCTATTTTCCTAAAAAGGAAATTGCTAAGGGGTTTTTCTCCCCCCATCTCCTTTTAATCGGGCCGAAGACCTCTCCCCGCCCTCCCCCTCTCCCTCACCTCTCCCTCTCTCCCCCTCTCCCTAGTGCTGTCATCATCAGCTCATGCACACCCAGTTTTTCCCCGGCACAGCTCGCCGCTTGCCACCCTTCCTGCCTCGCTGGTGACCCGCCGCCGGCTACGTGGCCGTCCTCGATGCCACCGCTTTCGCCGCGAGCGTTTGCACCAGGTGCGCACTGTGCCCGACAAGCCTGGCCCACTGCCCCATCCCCGCGCCAGCTCGCCGCCACATCTATCGCCCGCTGTGGCTGCGTCACTGCCCCAGCGAGCGAATCACCACCTTACTTGGACCGAACCACCTCACTCCCTCTTCGCCTCTCCTTTCGCATGCGCCCGTTGCAAATACTTGTTGGTGTCGGATATGCTGCCCTGCATTTCTTCATGTCTTGTTAGAGCATCTTTAGAAGAGCTCCTAAACAAACCCCCTAGCTATTATTTGAGGTTTTATAGCAAAAAACTCACTCCAGAAGAGCCCCTATTTATTCCCTACTTTCTCTTTCCTCCCCCTAAAACTCTTCCACACCCCTCATTCCTAGGGGGCCCCTATAGCTAAAATGAGATGTTTAAGTAGTCTCTTAGAACTAAATGATTTAAGGGGCCCTTATTGTGTTGGGGCTCCCCATTATTTTAAAAAAGGAGGTGTGTTTTGAGGGCTCTTCTAGATATGCTCTTAGTTCTTATTGAAATGTTTTAGAAACAGGTTGTGGTTGAATTGCTGTTTAGAACCAGTTTGTGCCTTCTATTTCGCTGAAATATACCTTCATGAGCATTCCACCCCTCTGATTTTTTAAATTAAAATGATTGACTGCAGATGCCTTATTTCCAGCTCAGGGAAATGGGATATCAGATTTGATATGTGATTTGAAATCCATATGTGGATGGGATTTCTGTGGTGATCATCTAGGCCCTTAGTCGTATTCTCCATTGTCACCGATTCTGTTAGACTGTATTGCACCATATTTTTGTAACCAGAAAACAGTACGTGTAGAACTAGAAACTTAATCATCGTAACTATGGCCATTGTTTGGTGGAGTCTGGATTGTTGGGATCATCTGGTCCATTTTAATTCTCTATATACCAATCGTGTGAGAACATAAACAGAACCAGCAACCAACATTGCCAGAACTTAGAAGCGTACCTTCATCTGGAGTGCATGTCACCCATGACCCATCAATGAATGATGAATGATATATCACAGGAACCTATATTCCCATGGACATGTATTGATGTTTTCCCAGCTTGGGTTCGAATTTTCGTGGCCCTGTATTCATGAGCTAGAGCACAGACTTGCCCTTGTTTTTGGCTGCGCGGAAGAGTACTTGGCTGTTGGTATGGTTGCTACTCTAGAGACTATTGTAATGTTGTCACTGGGTGCAAAGCAATATTGCAGCAATGGAACCTGCCAAACGTCAGCCAGCGGCGGCGCCGCCTCTCGCTGCCCGCACTCCTTTTTAGCGCTCCTTTTTCTCTCTTCTCTCTCATGGCTACACATCTATTTGCCTATCATTTTTTTCCCATTTCTAATCTCGTGACACAAAGCGAAGGGAGGAAGCAGCGAGCGGCCGTGGGCACGCTTCCCAAAAACCTGATTCCTATCCGGTGTAGAAGCTTTTAGGTGATTGGTTTCGAAGACCTGTTCTCCCGCTCATCGGTGCACACTGAAGTAGCGGGTGGCAGCATAGGAAAAGAGAGGAGCATCTCAAAAAAAGACTCGACCCTAGTTTGGGGCTAAGCCTTCTTTCAATTGTTGTGGGCCGTCTTTTGGAGGTCTTGAGCTGATTATATAGGGGTTGAGAGGAGTTCTCTTCCCCCACGATTAGCAATATAGTACTAAACATATCACCTCCACCATATGAGCCTTTGAGTTTTATTTAGATTATCCTTAAATATATTGGGCCAAGCTCATATATTCTAACAATGGGGACAACGTCGGTGCCACTGTGGGGAGCCATGGTGGCTAGAGCGACGCTCTGGTTGGACTGTGGCCGGCGGTGCGACCTAGGAAAGAGAGGGATTGGTAATCGTCGTCGTCAACGTGCCTGTCGCCTTGAGGGGATGTAACACCTCAACCCAACCGGGCTCGGAGTATTACTAACTTTACGAAAAAATTACAAATTTTGACAGTATCTCACCAGAAAGTACTGTAATCCACAATCACAATTTAACAAATAGATGCACAAACATATTCATCCACCAACATCAAGTTCATAATCGACAATAACACTAACCCACTCATGGGTCCATCCCAACAAGGGCCATCACCATCTATCAAATTCACCATTACCTTTAACGACGAGAAGTCATTAAACAAAGAACAAACTGATTATCCAACGAATTAAATAATCATGCGTCTCCACACAAGATAAGAATCATAATTGGTTCTCTAAATAGCCTAAGAAGTAAAGATAACTAAATCTAGTGAATTTAACGATAATATTAAGATATGAATGCTCTTATGCCAAATGGAATTGTGCTACACCCTCCCATGCATGTCGCTTTCATCGATCACCTAAAAACAATTAAAAAGCAAGAGTGAGTATCGGAGAATACTCAGCAAAGTATATGTACAAACGTAAAGGGCATCAGGATCTCTTTGACAATTACATTAAAAGAAAACAATCATTATAACAACCACTCCATCAAACACACTTTCGAAGCATTCGATGCAATGCAATGCACATGCGTCTATACTGTGACCTCATACCAGTATAGCTAGGTGCTCACCCGTCGATGCCACACCTTGCCCTTCCTTTTTAGGCCGGGACCAATTATTCCACTCCCATGGAGTGCCTACCAAGTAGGACTTCAGAGCACTCCAGACTAGTCACTTTTGACTTTCTCACCGACCGCACCAGACTAGTCAAAAGTGACTTTCTTACCGACCTGGCTCATATGCACATGATGCAACATGCTCTTCTTTCATACAGTCATCACATACTCCCATCATAACAATAAATATCAAAATACTCAATTTAATCAACACATAGCCATTAGAGCTACTCATTCACAAATAAAGGTTCACAGTAAATAACACTAACTGTTTAACATATACATGCTTTTAACCACGAGGATCCGGATGAAGTGTAGATTGACACCGATCCACTCCAACACCTCGGGTAGCCGACGACGCTATAGCGAGGGTGGCAACGACGACGTACTCTGGTTGCAGCTCCTCTCTCTAGCAGCGGCGGTAGCCCCCTCAGGCAACAGTGGCAACGGCGGCGACGCAAGGCGACGAGACAGCAGTGGCGCGGCCAAGGGACGGCGACGGCGGAGCCATTGGACCACGGCGGCACGGCCCCCGCACGTCAACGGCGCGGCCCTTGGATGGCGGCGACAACACGGCGACGGGGACGAGAGGATGGGGCGGCGTGGGTGACGTGGGAAACAGAGGCGGCGGAGGTTTCGTGTGTTGCCTAGCAGAGGGGATCGATCCCCACGATCTCACTCTGCCTCGGGATAAAAAGGCAGCCAAATGGGCCAAGTCGTCTTGGGCTGGGCCAGGCCCAAACGGGTTATCACAGGGGAGGTGCCACCGCTATGGAGATGTGCACCCTCGAGGATGCCATCGTTGACTATGTTGGGAGGGCTGTGGAGAATAGGACCCTAGAGGAGGCGGGCTCCATGGCCGGTGACGGCAGCTGCGTGGGGAGGGATGACGGCAGCTAGATTATCGTTAGGAAATTAGGTTGTGATACCATGTTGGAAGAAAGGAATTGTGAAACACACCTTCCGTCGCTTCTGATATGGTTTCTGCAGTAAATTTTTTAGAATTATTTTTAGAAATATACTCACGTACATGTACGATATTGCATGTTATCAGTTTGCCCCAAAGAAAAAGGAGGGGTACATCCTGGGTCATACGCCACTCAAACGAAGCGATATAATTTACAATTGGATGATGGACACCCATGTTCAGTTGCACATCGATCTACAATAAACTGGCTCCATAATTATAATATATACAAGGAGTGATTGGAGGTCGGATACAAATGAATAAGTAAACACATAGGAAGCTGCATTTCACAATTGGATCACTACTAGAAAAATGTTGATCTATGATAAAACATAATCGTCACTAAAGGCTACAAATTCGTCATTAAAAAATTTCTATGACGAACTTGTGACGAAAATGGGTTCATCATATTATGCGCGTCACATATGAATCTCTATGACGAATTAGTGAAAATCGTCACAAAACTCATTAAATCTATGACGATCTATTTTCTGGTGTCCATATCTGACGTGGCATCCAGTTCTACGTGGCACCATGTCATCACCAATCTGACGTGGACTTAATTATGTGACAAAACACATTCGTCACAAAAGTGTGAGGACGTGGCGCCTAATCATTACCCGACGTTGATTTGTTGCCATGTCACCATCTTTTCTATGACACTATTTTTGTCATAAACGAGTGATAACAACGCTGTGTCGCAATCATTTGATGACATTATTTTCCTCGGCGTATAGCAATTTAATTCAAAAACCTAGGCACAAAATAAAAAATTGGCCACAAACATACCACAAAAGCATATAAATATAAACGACAAGTACAAAAGGCATTTTTAAATTGACTTACTCCTACATGAATTACAAGTACCAGTCACAACGAGATATGGTTCAACCACAAGTAGAAATAGTTAAAACTTCGGACCATACACAACAAAAAATTATAAGTACACTAGCATCCGGGAGCTAACCATACTTGGGCCACCAATACATCAAGCACAGTAATTTGTGAAGTTGACTTTAGAAAGGCACAAGAGATACAGAAGGAGCAGATCAGTTGCTTCATGCATTCATCCAACTCTTTTTGGGTCTTGGACATATCTTCCTAGTTCTTGGCAAGCACTTCCTCTGCTGCTTGTGCATGCTTCTTCAGGCTCTCTACTTCTTGTTGAAGCGCAGCTGCTCCCTTTTTTCTGCCTCAAGTTCCTCTTGAAGAGGTTGTTCAGTCACTGTCGGTGATTTTTGAGTGTGTTGTAGCCCAACATTCTTTAAGAACGTGTTGTTGGCGTTAGTCTAGGAGAGAACTTAGGAGACAAATCTCAGTGCTACTTGGTGTGTCACCATCTTCAACGGTGGTTGCCAACATTTTTTCCATGTCGGTCTACAAAATGCAAGTATATATTCATCATTAGTTCAAATAGTATGAAGCTATAGACTGCACATATTCAAGTCCAAGATAGCAGGCATATGTATGGTCTCTTACAATTGCATCTTTAACAATCACAAACCCCATTTTTCTTGCTGTTATGCTACTCGTTGAAGAGGCCCAATGCATTAAGTTCTATACCCTTGTTTTTCTCCCTCTGTAATGCATCATAACATTAATCAATAAATCAAGTCAATGTTGTAGGCTAAAAAATGAACCTAATATAGAACAATGAATGTACTAAGTGCGTATATTACAAACTAGAGCAACAAAAACACTTTGCGGTAACAATAAAACAAAAGATGTCACTACAAATAGTTTTACGTAAAATCCCTAAGCAAATTAAATGCAATTATGTCAACCTAGGTAAATACTCCAGTGTCCATTTAAATTATTTGTTAGAATGATAGCCACAGCAAAGGATGGAAGGGTACCTTAGTGTCCGCTGTGTGTACACACCATTGGTGGCCTCGGGGAATTAGTGGCTAGCGCCTAAAACCCCAATTCCAAAACAATCACAATCCACGTAAACTACAATGGAAGAAACTAATCAATGGTTAGCATAAAAAGAATTTTTTTAGGAAAAAAGAAACAAATCTAGCATATATTAAATCAGTAGATATATAGTTACAACACTCCAAAAGAATCTTCAATAAACAGCATTCTAAGTAAAATTACAAAGATTTACAAAGTATTGCCATAAATTGCTTCAATCTATATGCAACAAGATGTTAGAAAGCAAACACAAAAACTTCTCAATCTCTTTTGCACAAGGATTGTGTAGAGATTTCAGAATCTAAAACTAGTACAGAAATCATGAATTGGCCTACATGGTAGTATCTAACAGCAATACAGAAATCCTTAAAGAATCAAAACTTGAAAACAAATATATGCCAATGATATCTTTACCAAGGAAGAATAATGGGGACAAGCCATCCATCTTCTCAACGAGAAGGCCATTGTTACTCTTCAGAGCAGTATGAGAAAGGCAAGCATTGCATATGCCCCCACCTCACTCGATGCTCCATGGACATAATACTAAATTATTATCTCCCAAACAGGGGAACCATCATAGAACAATCAATTTTATGATTTCATACGAAAATGATCAGGCATGCATTATATAAAATGATAAGGTTAATTAGGAATGGTTTCTCCAACGTGGGAGCTGGTTAGACTAGATCCTTGCGATTTTACAGCAGAGATGTATGTCAGTACATATATAATTCCATGAGTTGTAGTGCTACTTCTCTTGTTAATTTCAACGTGTATTTCTAACAGAAAGAAAATGCAACTTAGACCTCTGATCTGATGCTGAAGTTTCCATTTCCATTTCCTAAACACAATTTTTTAGCAAACCCTAAACATGATTTTAATTAAGACCTCTTTCCTCTAGATGCGACTGCAACTATCCAAAATCAAAATCTGGAATCTGTCCACATACAGAGACCGGGACCTGGACTTCGGCGTGGAGAAGAGGAGGAGGGTGTGGATCTGACACTCACCGGCGCACCACCGAAGATACGTGCGTGAACCATGAAGGCGACGGCGAATCGAAGGAGGAGGAGGTCGGGACGACGGCGAAATGGAGGTGGAGGCCGGGACGACGGCAAATCGCATGAAGGCAGGAGGTGGAAGCCAGGACGACGGCGATCGGAGGAGGAAGAGGTGACGCCCAACAGTGGAAGGAGTAGTTAGGGTGGAGGTGGGGGAAGTGCTGTAGGTAGGGTGTGGCTGGGTAGTTGGATGTGGGGGATTTTGATTTTTGGGGCGGCGAATGGGGTTTTAGGGCGGTGAATGGATTTTGGGGGAATTTTTTGGCGGGAGATTTTAGCACTTATAACGCCAGACCTTTGATAGGAAAAAAAAACTCAAATCCAAAAACCCTCTAATCAATTATCTATTATATGCATATAAAACATAGTTAAGCAGAACCACAACATTAATCCTAAAATACTAGAAATTGTCATGTTAACCAGAGAGAAGAGAAAAGATCTATATCACTGAATTATTGTCGACCCAAATTATAACGGCTTAGATTAAAATGAATAGTCCATGAGACCATATAAACTACAACAAAAACATTGAGATTAATAAGATATCAAGAGTATGTCTATAAAAAATGAAAAGGTGTGTATTAAATACAAATTAGAAAATAAGTCCATATCAACTGCAATAAAATAAATAAATAAATAAATGTACATACAAAAATATATAATAAGTCTGTACTAACTACTATAACCCTAAAAAATAAATACTAGAAATAAGTAGTCATGCAAATGTATGGTCACTTTACTCATTTTAATTTATTCAATAATTTCTTAAAGCCACATAAAACATGGGAGCTCAACAAGTTTTCTAAGGGTCAAGGGACCGGATAGTTGTTAAATCATATCCGTATTCATAAAACGAGTAGATACCAGATTCAAATACAAATACGATGCAAAATAATTAGATTCGGATAACTTATGGAACATTCGAGGCTACGAAACAAGAGCACTAGCACTTAAGGTACTAATATCTACTACTAATCTTGACCATTAGGCCATCAATGAACGCTCATGTTCAATATCCAATCCTATATGCCACCACATTAATCAGAAAATTCCCACAAAAATCGGAGAAAATAAAAAAGCATCGTAGGACCAAATTATAACGGCTTACATTGAGACAAAAAAACCATATTAGAAACCCTTATATTAATTTAGGATAAAGGTTGAGCTCAAACCAAATTAAAATCGAGGTCAGAACTAGGGCATAGGATCAAGGGAGCTCAGTTGAAATTAAAATCAAGGACCAAGAGCGTTGAACTGCTTTTTTGCCCTCTGCCATGAAGCAAGTGAACAAGGTGTGTTTGATCTTCCAAGGTTCCATGGACATCCTCTACATTGAACGGGAAGTGTTCTAGGTGCCTCTCTTCGGATCACAAGGTGGCGAATTGCCGGAATCCTCTCCATTGTCTTCGTTTTCGGTGTTTTGGCCACATCGCTCGTCAATGTTGTCAAAGTGATAGCTTTTGCAAGACTGATATTTAGGATACTAGCGATGGCTACACGCCCGTGGCGCGTGACATCAATTTTGTAAGACAAAAGCACATTCTAGCACCGCCGTTTTTCAAATGACGTGGCCTACGCGAATGACTGGGCACGTGGCGTTTTCTGGAGCCGGCGACGTGGCCTAACTAAGAGCCAGCTGGTTAGGCCCTTTGTTATATATAATTGATTTGGCAGAATTATAACATTAATTTTAAACCCATGTACTAGGATATTTGGCGGAATCATAGAAGCAAACCAGTGGCTTATGCAATATCTTTAGCTGATAACAGAAAATTTCACTAAAAGTGCTGATATACATGACGTGAGCTCCTGGTACACATGAGAAAAATTTCATTGAAAGTGCTAGAGCAATCAGGTTCCAACATCAGAAAACAAAATTTGTGGAACCTGATTGTGCTGCAATGTCAAACCACATAACTTGGAGGCTGTACAAGGATAATAGCTTTATATCCTTTTGTTCAATACTTGTGGAATGAAAATATTACAAGAAGCAAACCACGTACAGATGCCATTCATTATGTCATTACAAGAAGCAAGACTCTTTGCATTTTCCATACTGTGAGCATAGTACATTCAACACAAATAAATGTTTAAAGTGTAAGGGGTAATTTATTTCATATGTAATAGCTGAAAAAATGTTATCTTCTTCTGTTCTTCACATCCAGCCAGTGCGCGCCTATTGCAGTGGGCATCAAAAGTTAGAAGCGGTACAAGAAGGGGTGTGGAAGGGCTGGTCCGGTCCGATCACTAATAAATATAGCATTCCATACTACCTGGTTCATTGGTATCTCAAAACTATCAGCTACTTGTAAAATTTAAACAAGTAATCAATATTTTCAACAATGAGTATGCTGTATTACAATTTTCACTATTTTTTTATTACTTCCTCGACATCCTCCTTTGTAATTAGAGTCTTTTGTTTATTTCCAGCAAGCATGCGTTCTTAGTCTCCCATACTAATAAAAAATTGATATTTGTGCCAGGAGAAAAAGGCATTCAAGTCAAGAAAAAATAGTATTTGATGGAATAGAACATAAAAAGGCATGCAAGTGTAAATTCAAGTGTACGAAATGTAAGGCTGTGTTAGGAATCAGTAATATACAAGGTAGTCTGAACTTAGCAGTAACTTGCTTGAGAAATGGTGTAAAAAATTGTAGATTGAACCAAGATAAGTAGTAGCTTTAGTGACTTACTATCCACAAATTGGATGAGGCATCTTACAAAGAGATAGTTATCATAACTAGCTTGATATAATGGCAAAATTGCTAGTACATATACAAGATGTGTGCATAGCTTGTGTCAGGGGGCATTCATGGTTGTGGAATATTTATGTCTGAAGAGTTCTTATATTTTTTTTGGCTCCTTGTGATATTCAGAGCTGATGAACTAGAGACAACATTGATGGAAATGGTTAAACAAGATAATCGATGCCAATTAAGTGCAAAGGTATAGCCAGACTTTGCTGTATGAGCAATACAAAACCATGCATCATGCCAATAGCCAGGTTGCTAAGCAGTACTTAGTCCAATATTGCTGCCTATGCAGCTATGCCACAGAAATAACTTTTTCCTATTTCTGTATATTTGGCCTGTATTCCTAAATTATATGTACAATTTGTCTCTATTTAACCATTTACCACATTAGAATGTCTGTATTACGTAGGACAGGCCCTAGAATTGCTTCATTTTGTGAACCAATGACCAAATTAAAACTGCTGTCAATCTATCATGATTCATCCTTTCAGCTAAACACCTCTGGTTTTCTTGGAACAGCATAACATGCAATAATCTTGCTTTCTTTTAGGTTGAGCAGCTGGAACAAGAAATATGTAAACTAAAACAGGGCCTGTCAGACAAACAGGAACAAGAGCAAGCAATGTTTTAGGTTAAAGAGCAAAATTGCAGAGGAGGCACGCATCTCTGCTGAGCAGGACCCTGCTGCTCAGAGAAATGCCACTAATGTGCTGCACGCTATGATTTTTTATTTTTCTTATGTGTCCCTATTTCTATCAGAGCTGACTGAAACTGAAATCCCAGTCATCCCGAGTGTTGCTTCTGTTATTTAGTAAATGGTTTTGACCTTGCAGTCCGAGAAGCAATAGGCAAAACACCATTGTCCTGCAAATCTTTGGTCTCTAAACTTTCCATGTTGGCTGCCTTTAAGATTAAGAAAGACAGGAAAAGTTCTTATTACTTTTATAACTCTAGAAGGATTAAGTCTAGCACGTAATAATTGTTTTAGAGTCTCTAAAATCTAGAGCATACAAAAAAAGGAAACTTTTTTGCAATTGTTTCAAGTACCCTATGAGGAAGAAAATAATAATATATTCAACAAACAAGAAAGATGAGTGATATGGTACTGCGGTGCCCTGTTCTGAATTATCCATACCTTGAGAAGAAAATAAGGAAGTCACTGCACTGCATTGCAATGCACAAGGAAAAATTACTTGGTTGCAGGCTATGTGGGCAGCTATGAACAGAAAGTTCAAGAAAAAGGATACTGAAGTTGAACATAGCTACAGAAGTTGACTATAGCTAGAAGTAAACTCCTATCATTTAGCAGTAAGTTGAAAAAAAATTAAGCTGGTTTGAAACGAATTAGACCTAGTTAATTTCTGTGCCTAGATTGTACGGCACTATTTAGATCTAAACAAAGTGCTTGGACTGATCCTGTCACAGTACATGGCTAGAAAAATGCTTGACAGAACCAATCCATCCATCTACATCAGTTAGTCAATTCTTTCATGATCATTATATGTAAATTAAAATTGGCCCAAAATATTAATCTTATATTGAAAAAAACACTGAGCAAACAAATGGAGTTCGCAACAGGGAGGGCGGTGTGGCTGCTGCGCGCAGGGCGATTTGCCGATTGTGGAAGGAAGAGGCGGTGTTCCATGCCGAAAAAAAGGAGAGAAGGTGGTGGGAAGGGACCAGGGAAAGGATGAGGCCGCCGACGCCGCAGGAGGCCGCCACCGCCGTGTGCCACCTCGGGTGAAACCTCTTGGCGCCCACTCCTGACAACGAACTCCCCTGCGCCTGATAAGAGATTGAGGCCTTGTTTGTTTCAGATTAATATAGCGTTGTGTTTTACTGTAGCAAATTTGTGATCTCCTCAAAATACATCTTAACGAGTTCAAAAAATTATGAAAAAATATTTTACAAACTTTAAGAAGTACTATTTAAAACCCCACAAGAATGACTACAAAACATTACATCATTTGGCTTATACAAAAATAACAAGTTTTCATTTAATTTAATTTAATCTGAAACAAACAAGACCTGAGAATCGATCAATTTTTTAAAATTAAATTTGGAATAATCAATCGATAGCGTCACCGCCACGTAAGCCTAGACAGTCACGTATGAGTAGGACAAGTCCAATTTTTCTGACGACAGCCAATTCGTCACAATTATATTATTGAGAATTATTTGGATCCGTGAAATTCTATGACGTTTGTTTTGTTGTTTAATGACATAATTTTGGACTTCGTCACTAATGTTTTGGCCCGAACATCCCCTCCACTTGTATCTATGACACATGTACATTTTTCGTCATAGATATTACCTATTTACTGACTAATTTTGAAAACGTCACGAGCAAAATGTCATGGATCAACGAATTTCTAGTAGTCGCACTTGTCTTCTTCAATTATCGAGCTACCTAAATAATGCAACTTTGGTTCCAAATTGACATCCAATGCAATAGGGGCATTTAATAGCGACAATGGGCTTTTTCACACAACTTTGAGCCATATGGATATGTCTTCTCCGATTATCGAGGTAAGGAGGCAAATAATGCAATTTTCATCCTAAATTGTCATCCAATTGCAAGAAAGGCAATTAGTAGAGAGCAATTGTATTTACTTCGAAGTGCTCTCGATGATATGTCTGATATTGCATCATGTACTTTAGATACTCCTGTTGTTGGCTCAATTGCTGCTCCAGCTGTACCTCCCGAGATTTACGAGCACTGCTCCAACTGCCTTGTGAGGAATGAGACGACCTTGCCTTAGCTAAGGCTTGGCTTGAATCCACCACCCGGTTGTACATGGGAAACCTCCCATGCTTTCTGCCACCACCGCTAGAGTACAACGCGACTGGGTCCACCAATTGTTGCCTCCAACTGTAGTCTTTTTCATGACGGGCCACCATTTCCTCTCCATATCGAGCCTATAGAAAAATTACAAACATTAGTGAATACTTTGGAAAAGTTTTATTTAATGACGTGTAGTTCTATATTACTAGATTTTGTGTCGCTGTCTGACTGCAGAGTACATCCAATTGTTCTGCTTGTCTCCAAAGTGGCCTTGGATATATGTGTTGATTTCACTTGGCGCATTTCCACTTTCAGCTTGTTGCATTGCACATGGTGATATATATTTCAATGAGTAGAATAACAAGAAAATTGTAGATAGGGAATCAATAAGACCATGCATACCATCCTTTTTAGCTAGAAGAAGGTGTACGTCGGCGCCGTTTCGATGGGTTGTTCTTGGGCCTGCATTCCTATTGTCCCTTTTCTTCCCTGACTGCTCCACAAAGACAGGGGGAGCCCAGTATGCACAAAGTGCCCGCCAAGCATCAGGGCACTTCCTAAGCCTAGGGATATCCACCTGGAGTTATTTGGCATCTTATTCGGCTTCGACAGGATGTCGAATATTAATTCGACGATGTCATTGAAGCAGGGTACAGAGAAGTTGTACTTGAACCTTATTGGTAGCAACCTTGTGACGGCTGCAAGTTGAGTGACATCTGTAATTTAATGCAACAGATCTTGCGACGCCAAGATAAGACTAAAGAAATTCTATACTTCAGGCCCTATAGCATCTTCAAACTGCTTCATAAAATCCTCCATCATTTCCCCAATCCTACATCTTCATCATCCATGGATCCCACCGGAATTGATGACGTGTTCTCTCGTCTCAACTCTCCATGCTCGGTCCACGTATGATAGTTCGGCATGAAGTTGTACTTGCACAGGTGATGCGTCATGTTAACCTTCAGCTGTCGTGAGAAGTTTTGACACATCGAGCAAGTTTCGACACATCGACACATGGCTAACCCACCACCAGGGTTTGAGTCATAAACAAGGTTCACGAAATCCTGAGTCTTCACTCTCCATTCACTTGTCGTTGCCTCATTGCTTCTCCAGCGCTCGTGCATCTATCTTCGATCTTCTTCCATTTGATGGTATTACATAAATGAATTAGTGTGAACGTATGTTTCATGTCCTAGCAAGGGTTCTATGCAAAGATAGGCCCTAAACCCACCCAAGAATGGTTGGTGATAGTGCGGTATGTACGACATGTTGTATGATCCAAACAAAATTTCGGCAGCATAACCTCGCTGTTCTCCGCATGCACGTTCTGTTGCTATGCATTGGAGAACAACAGGGTTATGCTGAAAAATTTCGTTCGAATGCTACGACATGTCATACATAATACGCTATGACTGACCATTCCAAGGCCGTTTAAAAATGTGTACAATTCCGGAGTGACACGGATCACAAATAAATGTGACCTGTGTCACCCCGAACGGGTGACGTATGGGATAGGGGACTAGTGACTTGTGTTGTGAAAATATGGGATATGTACAAATGAAGAACATCATTTTTCATATACATCACAATGAAAGAGCATTCTATAATTAAATTTCAAATTATACACATAACTATTGAATTATATAGCAACACCACTGAAAATAACTATAAAATACAGCACATGTAACTATAATTATTACAAGAATTAAACATCGATCGCTACAGCATACAAAGGTAACGACTCGCAGTTGCTGCAAAAATTATAGTTATTTGTATTGTAATATATAGTTATTTTCTATGTTGTAGGTGTATGTGTGTGTATTATCTATGTGTGTGTCATGCACATGGCTTTACATAAGTCACCCATCTTACTTTTAAATCAAATACACCTAAGCGCACGCGTGCGCGCGCACACACATATAAAAAATGTGTGTGTGTCATGCACATGGCTTTACATAAGTCACACATCTAATTGTTTAAATCAAATGCACCTTAGCACATAGCACTACATAGCATATTATATTGTACATAAGAGACCTTCCAGGAATATGGTGTTAGGGACAACACAAATAATTACAAATCGTAAATAAAAAAATTATGAGAAACAAATCGCACACAACTAACCAAAAAGAGGAAAATTACTATGGAAGAGATGGTGTATGTAGCATAAAAATTATTGCAAGTTCATAAAAAGTTCAAACAATCCATTTTAAATACTCTTACAACAAAAGCAATGAATGATGAGTAATGGTGAGCAGTTCTACCGCCATTTTGCATTTTTCCCTTTTGTTTTCATATGTGCTCATACGGTTTGCCTTTTTCATACAAATTAGCAGCTTTCTAGTTAGTCAATTAGAGCAAATCATATGTAGTTTCCAAATTCAATGCTGATATATATGCAAAACCTTACAATAAGAAATTCAAATGGGAAATAAGAAACAATCGAAACCACAAGTTTAGTTTCAGCACGGCCTATTTATCTGTTGCCACCATCAATGTAATTAATGTCATGAGTAGTCACCTTAGCAGCACAATATAAGTCTGGCCCAAAAACGTCTGTGTGGTTTATGAATTGGGTAAAATTAATTTATCCATGGCCCCACAATGCTACATATAATTTGACCAGTTCGTCTCAAAACTACGCTGCTAAGGAAAGCTTTCACCAAACTACACATTTCATCAACACAGTTTGTATTAAACAGAAGTAGAATTTCCCTCTAAATTTTGGTAATGCTAGAAGCCAAATCAATTATAACGAAAATCTTAAGCAATGAGCTAACCTTCCCGGCTTGAACCTACTTCCAGATCAACTACTGCCACAGCTTGCCTCCTAGCTCTACGGTTCCTTCTCTGCAAATTACAATATAGCTCATTATGAATGCCAGAAAACGATGTAACATATTTAGAACAAGCCATAAAATTTCTCCCTAACAAGAAAAGCTAAGACACAAAAAGCTAGAATAACTAAATGAGAGCAACAACCCAGAAATCATAGGCCAACAAGGGAGAGGTGAAGAAGTGATGGAATCAGAGAGGAACTTTTGTTGGATATAGTTTTTTTTTCATGAAGTCCTTATGAAATTAGATTATCTCTAATGGGTAGACAACTGTTAGCTATTACCGAGTTTCGTGTCATATATAGATAATATTTATAGCTAGCTCTTTTGAGGGATATCTATAAGGTTATGAGAGCATGAGCAGCAGGCCCCCTATCAAGGGCCTGCATCAGCTCCGTTTGAATTTAATCGCTGGCCGCCTGAGCGCATGTTTGAATTTCTTCTCAGCACGCCTGAGAACATCAGCGCATGTTTGAATTTAGTTGATGCAGGCTGCTTTGATTGGGGAGCTGCTATTCATGCTCTCAGTATCAACTTTTAATGTGTACATGAACATCAAAAGAACGGTCATCAACAGTGATATAATCTCTATGACCAATACCGTAGCAATCATATGACGAAA
>SPJY01036692.1:0-10485 GCA_005191435.1 Raddia distichophylla | reverse complement strand
GGTACCTCACAGGCATACAGAGTTCTACAAGTCAGCGAGGGCGGGTTCGATCACGTTGGATGCACGAGACGGGACTTCCAAAACTACTATCGGGGCCTTCGGGAGAAGATCAAGAATGCGGACGCTCAGATGTTTGTTGGACAGCTAGAGAGAAAGAAGGAGGTAAATTCTGGATTCTTCTTTGATTTTGTTGTGGATGACCAGGGCAAGTTGGTGTATGTATTCTGGGCTGATGTTATAAGTAGAAAAAATTATAACCATTTCAGTGATGTGGTGTCCTTCGATTCTACATACAGCACAAATCAATATGATATGATGACAGCTTTTGTATATGGAAGTTTAGTGTTTTATATATAGCAGGTTGCTCCTCTTTTGTAATTGTCCTGTGTAATTAAGTGAAGTATATGTTTTATTTTTGGAGAACAAAAATGTCCCTTTTCAGTTTTATCCTCCTATGGTATGCAATCTGGACCTGGTCAGCTCATGCCTCTCAGATTGCTACATAGGCACATAGCTAACATCCTTTGGAAAATGAAACAAACATAGCAAGAATAACATAAAGATGAAAATTTGATGAAAATTTTTAAAAGGGTAGGCCTCAACAGGTAAAATGCATTGCTGATCCCAAATAGTATTAGATCAAGTCTTACCTTATACATGTCATCTTTTCAAAATTCAAGCATGGGCCGAACAAGGAGAAGGGTATAACGACTAAACTTCTCTCCGTCATATTTCAAATTGGGTGCAAACAATTGTGACACAAAGGCTGTACCAGCAAGCCCTAAAACACCACTGTTGCGAGATAGTCTCAGAACAAAGAGTTCTGCCTGTGTTTATAGGCATGAATTCACTTAGACACAAATATATCATCTGCAGTAACCAGACATACGTAGATCATGAAACAAAAAGTTACAAGTATACATTAGATCACTGATCCTCAATTTGGCACCAGATTGCATATCTTTACAACTAATATGTCTTAAATCCCAACCATTTGCATCAATAAAGAAATGTTTGTACATCCCAGGTGTTGAATGAACAAGTATACAGATACGTAGACGATATTTATTCACATTCTGTCATCTGTGCCATACAATTGACATACAATTGGGCGGTGGCTGGAGTCGGAGCAGGGCGGCGGAGGAGGGCGGAACGCGGTGGCCGCCCCGCCCTTCTGGCCCGCTGCGCTGGACTGCCGCCTGGCCCCCTCGAGGGCGGCGTCGGAGGGCAGCTGAGGGCGGCGTCTGAGAGGCGGCGCTGGGCGGCGCTGGGCGGCGTCGGAGGCGGCCCACGATGGGCGGGGCAGCGTCGGAGGCGGCCCACGTATAGACACGCAAATTTTAAATCAAATTTGAGGTATAAAGGATGAACCCTAAGTAGATGCATTTTTTTACCAATGAAGGTAAGATGGATTTCTTTTTCGGTGTACTGAATCCATCGCCCGGTGTGAGGGGCTGGTCTATTCGATCGTCCGACATGAGCGGCTGGTCCATGCGAATTTCCCAACGGAGCAACAGTTGGCATTGATGTGTTAAATGACAAGTAAAAAAGAATAGAGACAGTAAAATCTACTATAATAGAAATAATATGAAAGAAGGAAAATATGAAAAATATCGCATTAATTCAAAAAAGATATCTGAGGACTTTGTGCACGACGAAGCCATAGGCAGAGGAGTGACGGCTTCGCGCAGCGATCGTGTCGAGATGGGGAAGCCGGCGATTGGCGATCAGGCGTGATGGGGAGGCCGGAGAAGAAGAGCAGGCGGGATGGGGAGGCCGGCGTCGCCTCGTGTGCCCGCCGGCCGTGTGCCCAGCGCCGGCGTCAGCTCGTGTGCGCAGGCAAGGGTTTCGCTGCGCCAATTCTTTTGGCAGCGCTGGATTCCCGCGCAGCTCGCCTCGAGCAGCCTGTAGGGGAGGGTGTAAATGCAAAATTGAGACCAACGGTTGGATTTCATTTGGACGGTCGGGATTCAAAATGTGCATATGTGCACGGGATGCTCATGTGCACAGGATACGGACTCTTGACGCTGATCCCCTTTTTCAACTTACGTATATACATGTGTGCAGGAACAGTGTTCCATCATCTTTTTGTTTCTCCCAAACCACAACTACGATTTGCTCCGAACCAAATCCATTGATCCCCTTTTGGTATACCCTACCCACAGTAATTATTTTATTTTTATATTAATTTTCTATGCTGTTGCTTATTTGTTTGTGTCTCGGTTTGCGCATAGGTCGAATCGGTATTTTTATTGGCATCATGAGTGTCGATGAGTCCCAGGAAAATTGTCGAGACCGAGGGATCAATCAAGATGACATCGTCAGTGGCTCGAGAGCCGTGGATGCCAACAAGGACGTAATATTTTTTCTAGTCTGAACCGACACAGATGTAATATTTTCTAGTCATTTTTATGGGGTTTTAAATAGTTCTTCTTAAAGTTCGTAAAATAATTTTTTCATAATTTTTTGAATTTTTTAAAACGTCTTTCACTTAACTAATTTGGGTCTACGATTAACAAAATACAATAAAATCACTTAAAAATAAAATTCACCACGAGTGACTTAACTAATTTGGGTCTACAATTAACAATACTATGTCTCTTTCACGATTACACCTTCATTGTGATCACTACGATGATACATAGTGTCAGTATCATTATCATGCCTTAGATCGCCTTCTACGAAAGGTGGCTGCTCGTCGAATTGGTTGTATTCTTCCTCATCGACCACATTCTCCACCCCAACAATCCTTCTTTTCCCGTGAAGAACAACATGATGTTTTTTGTTTGCTGGGTCTCGGACATAGAAGACTTGTGCAACATGCTTTGCTAGAACAAATGGATCGGATTTGTATCCAACATGACCCATGTCCACAGTAGTGAATCCATACTTATCCACCTTTACACCTCTTAGTAACTTGACCCAACGACATCGAAACAATGGGACCTTCAAGATGCAATAGTCGAGCTCCCAAATCTCCTCTATAAAGCCATAATAACTCCTCTTGTTACTCCCAGTGTTGTCATATGCGTCAATGTGGACGCCACTGTTTTGATAAATGCTTTTTTCATCCTGAGTCTTGGTGTAAAATGTATATCCATTGATATCATATCCTTGCCATGTCACAACTGTATTTGCTGGTCCTTTTGCCAACCAATTTAGGGTTGCACTAGTTTCTTTACCAAAAATGTATTTTTTGAACCATTGAGAGAATGTTTTATCCCTCTTTTTGGTGACCCACGATTCTGACCGCCCTAGATTATTTGTTCGAATTTCATCTCTGTGCATAGTCATATATGGGGACACCTCGATCGATTGTTTCAAGACTGTGAAATGTGCTTGCAAAAACAACTTGTAATCATGATTAGCTGTTGACTTCCTTCCTATTGTGCCTTGTCCAGCTAGCCTCCCTTCATGGCGAGACACAGGCACCCCCACAGGGTTGATATCAGCCATGTAGTCAAGACAAAACTCAATGACTTCCTCTGTCGCATAATTTTTGATTATGCAACCCTCAGGTCGAGACCGATTACGTACGTATGTCTTAAGAACCCCCATGTACCTCTCGAATGGGTACATCGAACGTAGGAATGCAGGGCCACATATCTTTATCTCTCTAACAAGGTGGACAATTAGATGGACCATGATATCAAAAAAGGAAGGTGGAAGATATAACTCCAGTTGGCATAGAGTCTCGACCACGTCATGCTCCATTTGATCAAGTCCTGTGGGATCAATAACCTTTTGTGAGATTGCATTAAAGAAGAAACACAACCTCGTTAGTACTTCACGGACCTTGACTGGCAAAATCCCTCTAATTGCCACTGGCAGCATCTGGGTCATTATGACATGACAATCACGGGACTTCATACCGGTCAGTTTTAGGTCCTTCATTGAGACAAGTCGTTTGATGTTGGCAGAGTATCCTGATGGAACTTTTACACAATGTAGAAACTTACAAAAAGTATACTTCTCTTTTTTAGATAGAGTGTAGGACGCTGGTGGAAGATAGAATTTTCCATTTCCGGTATCCACAGGATGCAACTCTGGTCTGATATTCATATCTTCTAGGTCCCTTCGAGCCTTTAGTCCGTCCTTCGTTTTCCCCTCAGTGTTCACTAAGAGAGTTAGTATGCTCACACACACATTCCTCTCTATGTGCATGGGGTCAAGGCAATACCGAACATTCAAGTACTTCCAATAAGGCAAACTCCATAGTATTGACCTCTTTTTCCAAATGATGTTCTCGGTTTTTGAATGTTTCTTAATTTTCTTCCCCGCATCCTTTCCAAAAATAACTTCTATATTCCTAACCATATCGTAAACCTCTTCCCCGCTACGAGGCCTGCCAGCTACACATTGTTCTCATTCTTGCAATCGAAGCATGGGCACAATATGTACTATGAATTTTCTCTCCTCCTCTGCTCATCGGCAATGCTAAGAAAACCAGCCACACCTTCGATATACTCCTTGCTGCAACGGCTTTGATCATACATCCATCTCCGATCCATCTACATTTAAAATATTATTTTATTCACGATCCATTGTCAAATAGAATTTTCAAGCAAACCATGTAAGATCAATAATAATATTATTTGTTACAGTGAATATAATTTTCAATCTTTCTTTTTATATAATGCAAAACATAGAGCTAATATTTTAAATCTTGCAACACACTACCATAATCATTACATAACCTTCTAAAAAAACATTATTACATAACTAGAGAAAACCTAGAGCTAATATCTTAAATCTTGCTAAGAAAACCTAGAAAGCTAGCATAACTCCTAGAGATATATGAAAGAACTAAAAAATTCATTTCAAAACCAAATCATGCAAGATCTAAGAACGACTAATTACTCACTATTCATAGGCAAAAGAAATAGTAAATAATATGCAAGAGAGTGAATATTACTCACTTTTCATATGAAGTTGAAGGAGACCATGCAAAAAAGATCGAAGAGGAAGAAGAAATGGGGAAGAATAAGCAATGTGGAAAGGGAAGAAGAAGTAGTGAAAGAGAATGAAGGAATGGTTCAAGAGGCAAGGGAAGAAGAAGAAGGCTCGGGCTAAAAGATGGGGCAAAAAGTGGGTTGGTAGGCTGCAGACACATCAGTGTCGGTTCGTAACAACAAACGGCACAGAAAGGTATACATCAGTGTCGATTCGTATCACGAACCGACACTGAAGAGGTATACATCAGTGGCGGTTCGTGTTACGAACTGCCACTGAAGGGGGTCAGCCCCTTTAGTGTCGGTTCGTGCTACGAACCGCCACTGATGGGTGGCATACATCAGTGTCAGTTCGTGTTACGAACCGCCACTGAAGGGGGTCAGCCCCTTTAGTGTCGGTTTGTGCTACGAACCGACACTGATGGGTGGTACATCAGTGTCGGTTAGAATTGAACCGACACTGAAGGGTGGCGCAGAAGCTGCCTTCTCACGAACCGACACAGAAGAGGGTCATCTGTAACGGTTCAAAGTGAACCGACACTGAAGGGTGGCGCAGAAGCTGCCTTCTCACGAACCGACACAGAAGAGGGTCATCTGTAACGGTTCAAAGTGAACCGACACTGAAGGGTGGCGCAGAAGCTGCCTTCTCACGAACCGACACAGAAGAGGGTCATCTGTAACGGTTCAAAGTGAACCGACACTGAAGGGTGGCGCAGAAGCTGCCTTCTCACGAACCGACACAGAAGAGGGTCATCTGTAACGGTTCAAAGTGAACCGACACAGATGAGGGGGTACATTTGCCCTATTTTGGCGTAGTGTACCGAGTTGAACAAGAATAATAAGAAGCAGCCCAATTGCACTTGGCTGAAAGCCAAAAGCCGACTGGATGAGGTCAAATATTCTTTTGATGTTACAAAGTGTGATATATTAGGAAGTATTGTAAGCGGCATAACTCGTATTCACACATTAGTAACAAGTGTAATGCTTTTAAGAAAGGACTCCTGAAAGCGATTGAAAAATGTTGGCTTAATATCAATGATCGATAAACTAAAGATGCAAGTCGATGAAGAACCGTTCCGGATCAATATGGTTTAGTGCTCAGGGGAAAGTGGTAAGGAAAGGATAGATAATCATGCTGCCTTGAGTTGTCAAACAAGGGTATTGGTTGGCGCCAAAACAATTGTAGAGCAAGATAAGCCGGAATTTCGCTACAGAATCGTTAAGCCTAAAGGTGACTTAGACCCAAGAATGTGGTACAAAGTCAAGAGAGGACTAGAAAGAAAGCCAATATTTGCAACCAAAAGTGACCTTTGATGACTTATTAACTAAGTATGAATTGATATCAGAGAATCGGTGGAACCGTCGATGGAGATCGGTAGAGGACACTTTATATGAGCAGCGGGGAAAGAGGAAGCTTTCTTCAAAGAGACCCAGGGGTGAGAACCTTCATTGGGGATGTCCATTCTTCCGTTACAACTAAAAGGAAGGGATGAATCTGCCCATTGTAGAAAGCTGGTCTAAGTACAATAAAACTTCAGGTAGGCGACAAGACAGGATATATGTTAAGTATCGTCTTGAGTTTCCTAAGCATGAATCATCAATCGTCTCAAGTGGTGAAAAGCTGCTATGAGTGGATTGAGGCTGAAGGCTTGAGCAGGAACCGATTCTTTGGTGAAGGGTTTGCCTCAATGGGGAAGTAGAAGAACTCTGAATCTTGGTCAAATTAACAAATCTTCGTGTTCCTCTTTTTGACTAGTATGATATTTACTTCAAATCCTTAACTTATGTTCTTGTTATTTCCACTATCGTAGTTTTGTATGTTTTGTTTAGAATTGGACTCATTAATTAGCTTGGGTCATTAACCTACTAAAAGTCAAGACTCGCTTTAAAATTTGATAGTTGCCTATTCACCCCCTCCAGGTCACCCCTGTTGGAACTCACTTCCTAGTGCTAACTCACGCGAGTACACAGTGGACGTAGCTAGCACTTGCTCTCGTGAATGAAATCAGAAGGTAAAATGAACACAGGAGCTACACATGAAGAAGAACGCAAGGACTTGCGGCACAACGCACTTCGTGCCCTTTTCTCTTTCTTTCTCTTAATACGTAACTCTGTTTACAGATGCTTTTATAGTACGTACACGCACGCACTACCTGCGTACACCCAACTGCCACGATCTGCACGATGCAACTCCATACGCGTATGCGCCCACGCACCTGCATGCACTCCTGAAGACTCGGCCGCATCACACCTCGCAGCCACGCGCTTCCCTGCTTTGCATGCACCCCGGAGATTCAGGCTTCACAACGGCAGCTAGCTTCCCACGTCTCACAGGCTTTACAGTGCATGCATATAGCTAGCTAATGCAACTACTAATGACTCCACTAATCAACCTACATGCCGTCTTACTAACTTTTTCATTGACTTAATTAAAATGCAATTTAATAGAAAACATGAACAATAAAACAACTAGATTAAATCCTAACAACCCCTCAGGAACATCGAGGAGGCATGGCCTTCTACCAGTATTGATATCCTTGAGCATCAATCCCGGATTGCGTGTATATTAGTTTAAAAACCGATACTGAAGATCGCTCCCAACTAGTACTGATATGTTGTTTTGTAGTAGTGGTAGCTGGGCCCGTGCATACGTATAAAACAACTCAATGAATTCACTCGACTTATCCTAACTTGTCTTGAGGTGTAACAGCCCAATTTTGGGGCGTTTTCAAATCTTGGTTGAATTCAAAATTTCGTTTGATTTTGAACCAATTGGATCAAATTAAAATCAAAGATGAAATTTCAAATGCAAATAAAAATCATACTTCTATCTTCCTTCTCTTATGGGCATTCCATCAAACAACTTGCAGGCAACTCTCTCTCTCTCCTTCCCTCTCTCAGCCCTTTACACGTGGCTCTGCCCTGCTCTGTAGGTCTGACCTGCTTTAACGCCTCTGCCGCGCCGCGCCGCACGCTTCACGTCGCGCTGCGCCGCGTCGCGCCGCTCGCCGCTGCATCGTGCCACAGCCGCCCATGCCATCATGCTGCCTACTGTGCCGTGTCCGTCGCATCATCATCGCGCCACCGAGCACGCCTTCGGGCCACAACTCTCGCCCTGTGCATATTTAGCTGAGAGCGTCCCCACCTGCCCGTCCCTTCCATTTTTCCCCAAAATCCCCAAATCCTAGCGATGCTCGGACCCGTCGATTGGTGAGCTTCCAAAGCGATTCCCGCCCGCTGGAGCATCCCGTCTATGCCCTAACCTTTTTCCCTCCGTCCCATGTAGCTAATTCTCGCCGAGGAGACCTGCCCGCGGAGCTCGTGTTTTGGCCGCCGTCGTCGGCCACCTCCACGCCTCCTCGTGCCCTCCCATTAGCTCGGTGAGCATCTCCGCAACGCCCTGAAGCTCCCACGCTAGTTAGAACGTCGAAAACATCTATGCAGTAGGCTCGCTTACCTCGCCGGATAGCTACTCCGTCGCCGCACGCAGCGCCGCCGCTAGGGAGCACCGCCAGTTGTGCCGTGCGCATCTTTGGAGGAGGCTCGTAAAGGCCGTTCCATTTTGCCATATACCCCAAGACTTCGTGCCCTCTAGCTCCGGCTAGCCGAGTGCAGCCGGGCGCTGATGGCCGCCTGTACGTGCGTCGGGAGGAAGACGAAGAACAGTGCTGGGGAGCGCTGAGCCGCTGACATGTGGGGCCGAGTACTGAGTGATGTTTTGTAGCCGACAGCTGGGCCATCGGCCCCACGAGCTAATAAGTGGAACGTAATGCTGGAAATGCGCTTTCAGCTAGGCATTGCGTCCTCACTCCAGCCACGTTCGGCCCAAAAGAAGCCCACGGCAGATTTGCTATTTAAGCCCGAAATCTGTTATTTTATGTGTTATAGCGCTTTGTGGGATTTATTTAAAAAAGCAAACGACATCCAAAACTTATGACATTTTGTACAAAAATACTACGGTGGGTTTACAACCTGGAAATAATATCACAAAAAATAGTGTAGTGGAAAAATTGGATTAATAAAATCGTATAAATCCCAATGGCAATCTTTTTTTATTTTTATAATTTGATTTCATAATTTATTTAAAACCCATACACACCTCCTAAATTTTTAACAAAATTATTGGTAATTACTAGAGACCATCACAAAATTTATCATAATGTTAGCTTAAGCACTGTCCATAGAATTTTCCTGATCGAGGTAAGTAATTAAACCCATAGTACCTTCCTATATAAAAAGTGGACCGAATTGTCTTGCTTGCCAATGAAATTTAGAACTAAATTGGTAAAAAGGGTAAATTATATATAGTATAAAATACTCTTATAAACCCAAAGGGAATGATGGAAACACTAAAAAGGGATTAATCGTTTAAGTACTGATTTAACCATTTAAATAATTGCAGGCACAGTTAGGCATTTAATTAAAACAGCTAGAGGCTCCCAAAAATTTTAGAAAAATTTAGATAAATACTAGATGAGAATTCTGATTTTATAAAAATATGAAGTCAACCACTGTAAGGGGAAAATTGGCACGGTTATTTGAAAATGTAGATTTTTCGTAAATGATTAAAGAAATGTTAGGGTATTTGTTGATTATATTAACTTAAGATATTGGACCCAAATATTGGTTAGAAAATATAATGGCTCGGCAAATGCCTTAATAAATTTAGAACATTTGAAATTTGCCTTTATTGGCTAAGTGTATGCATAGGATTATTTAATTGCTAAACCCAACGAATAATTAACTCATATCGAATTAAATTATTTAAGGAGCTGAACTTAGAAAAGAAGTTATTAATGGGTATAACTTAAGATTATCTCTAAGCACCTAGTGGATGTCAACTCCAATAATCCTTACCCAGTACGTAGGGATGGGTGTAGAAGAATTAATATAAAATTATCAAAACCTAAAATTCAATAGTAGTTATGAACGATTCCCCATCGATAAAAATCGTGGCTAAAGTATGATACACACTGTCTCGTAAGAAATCCATGACAACTATTAAGAAGGATGATAACGAGCATAGGTAATATAATCCAAATTATAACGCGTACACCTATTTACAGACGGAAGATTAAACCTCGACAAGGAAACTTAACCTGGTATACCGCACCGTGAGCCCCTATAAAGTTTACCTCCTTATAGAAACTCGAGGGAGACTCTTCGTAGGATTAACATAGAGATGCTAGGGTAGCCTACGTAGAATCGCTACTATGCTCGTAGGAGCGATTGCATATCATGTACCATGTTTTCACACAGCATGGTATTTATCTGTGTCATTTGGTTCCTGTCGGTAGACCCCAATGGTTTAAGGAGGATCTCGAGGCGAATCAAGATTTACGGTTGGGATACAAGTTGTCCAGGCGAGTAAACACTTACTCTTTAGATGTGATCCGTATTAGGGAGAGACAGCGACTTTCCCTAGTGCGGGTTAACATCACTAATATCATGATTCATACCCAGTTTTCCTTAAACTATATTGTTTAATTATCACATTGCATGCTTAGTACATAGCCTATTTGTTAATCATGTT
>SPJY01036674.1:0-29363 GCA_005191435.1 Raddia distichophylla | reverse complement strand
CAAGTTGCATGCTACAAACCCCAAGTTTCAGATAACACATGTCAAAGTTTGAAGTACGCACCTCAAGTTTCAGAAATATATCATCAAAGTTTTATACTATAAAACCCATGTTTCATCTACCCAGGTTTCAGGTTTCATACCACACATATATGCAGGTTTCAGGGTTCATACGCCACAGATTTCTAAAACACAGGTTTCAGCCGAAACATGTTGTGTTCCATACCTGCACCAAAGCTCTGGCTATGTAGTTTCATCCCTGAAGTTGTCGCCATCCTCTATGCTAAACATGGTGTCCACAATGTACTCGTACTGCCGGACGAAGGACCAAATCGAATCTGATGGGTGCACAAGCTGCTTGAATAGTGCATTCAAGCCCTCAGACCTTCCTGTGGTGCTTGTAAAGGGGAAGAGACTCCTCCTAAAGTACACCGGCGCCCAAGTTGCTCTATTCTTCCACATACTGTGCAGGTGTTTGTTCTCAGCCACACCAAACAGCTCGAGCATGTTTTGCCATCCCGTCTCGAACTCATCCACCGTTTCAGAACTATCGACCACCCTGTGCAAGGCATCCGAGAAACTTTCGTTTCGGGACAACAGGACTCCAAGCCGTTCCTGGGCGTTCTTCATCACATGCCACTTGCACCGCCGGTGGACTGTATCAGAAGACTTCCGCAATTGCTGTGCCCATCGCCCGGTCTGAGTTCGTCATTATACACTTTGGAGATCTGCCCTTCATTGCAACTTTCCAAGTTTCAACGGCCCACTTAAAAGTTTTTATTGTCTCATCCTCCAGTAGAGCACAACCCAATAGTATTGTACGCATTGAGTTGTTGATTCCCACAAACAGAGCAAAGGGCATGTCGTACATGTTCGTCATGAACGTTGTGTCCAGAAACACACAATCCCCATAGGCCTCACCTAACGACCTGCAACGCCCGTCAATCCAGAATAGTGACCTAACGACATTTGTTCCATCATCACTCTCCACCCTAACTGCGTGGAAGAAACTTGGATCGTCAGCCTGGACCTTCCTGAAGTAATCCATTGTCATATCCATGTCTCGCAGCTTCTGCGTCTGCCTCCAGGCTGTCCGCACATTGTACATGTCCTTCCTCGTGAATGTCAGGTTGCGCACACCACCCTTCAGGTCCGCAAACATGGCCATTGCTTTGGTGGTCGAGATGTTCCTGTCGTGTAGAGTTTTTAGGAACTCGTAATCTGCAGCCGAAATCTTCCGGTGTGACCTGTAGAACTTCTTCTGTGTGATACGTTTCACAAGTGGATGGTTGTGTTCCTCCTGGAATACAACAACATGCCACCTACCACCCCGCAACCCCACCGCCATCCTGGCCTTGCAATCATGCCTGACCACCATGTTCTTATTTGAGGACCCAAGCGTCTTGACAACGGGGGGCGATGCCAGCTGTATCATTGCCTGAACCTGAAACTTGGGTTTCAGCACCCCCTGGTTTCCGCGGCTTCCTCGCGTGCGCACACTCAAAACCCTGCCTTATACGTCCTTCCACCCTCTTACCTTGTTTTGAACTAGACCTTCTTGTTCCAAACCCAACTTTCTCAGCATACGAGTTGTACACTCTTTGTGCTTCTTCAATCGATTCAAACACCATCCCTACATAGGGCACTACTGGCCGTGAGGTAACAATTTCAGCACCTTCCTCCCCCTGTTCCGAGCCACTTGATTCAATGGAAACCTCGACCATCCCATCACCACCACCAATGCTAGTTGCACCATCTGGAATTTCCTGAAACCCAAGAACAAAGAAGACAGATTCAGCTTTTCCCCTTCCAAAAAAAACAAAACAGTTGCACAACCTCAGCATATTGAAACTTCTCAGCCTATTGAAACTTCACAACATTTTTTTACAAACAAGTTTCAATGCTCAACCAATCATGTTTATATTTGTCTGTTTTAATCTTGAAGATCCAAGTTGCAAGGCAGCAAAATCCTCTTTTATTGTCAGTTTCACATGTTGCAACTATCAAGTCTCAACCACAAGCAAAGACTTTGAAGCATCAGGTTTCAGTCACAAGCAACAATAGCGCGCAACTTCGGTATGTTGAAACTTCACTTAATTTACACAAAAAACAAGTTCCAATACTCAACCTCATGTTTATAGTTCTGTAACACTTTCAAGCTACAAGTTGCAAACAACACATTTTTTTTCCGATTTCATACGCTACAATATACAAGAGTCAATAAAAATCATAGAGTTTTGAAGCGTCAATTTTCAAGCTTCAAACCGCAATTACCTGGTTTCAATGGACAAAACTTCTATCCTGAAACCACAAGGTTTCAAGTTGCAAGCGAACGCATGAGTTTCATTTGGTCATTTCCCAAGTTTCCATCGTCAAGAACTAGGTTGCAAGCAATGTAATATAAAGTTACAGGGGATGTGGAAGAACAGGGGAGAACCTGATCCGAAGCTGTCGGTGTCATCGTGACGTGAGGCGGCTGGAGATGACTGGAGCTCGCTCCAATCGAGGCTGCCAGGGACCTTGCTGCCTCCGACTCCAAGGCTCGGAGCAAATGAGACATCGAGGTTTCCGGTGGAGGCGCCCTCGGTTTCCGGCGACTCCGGTGGCCGGCTGGAGGAGCTGGCGGCCAAGGTTTCCGACGCCGGGCGGGGAGGAGGCTTAATCAACTGCGGTCGGAAACCTAGGTTTCAGGTGGCCTGCGGAGGGAGGGGGGAGGGGGAATAGGCGGAAACAGGTGCGGCGGTGGCAGATGGAAAACCTACGACGGCGGCCGGAGGCGGAAACTTCGGCGGTCGGCGGGCCGAAGAGGCCGCGCAACACCGGCGAACCCGCGACCGCCTCGCACCCGCCCGGACCAGCGCTATCGATTGGAGAGTCAGAGATACTTTGTCGGGTTTCAAGTTTCATCAGTTTGTACAGCAGGTTTCGCGCTTTGCTCGTAAAAGGTCCAGTTACCAGGTCCCATCCTATGAGGCGCGCGGGGACGGTGAAGGATCTGACGGTGGTGGCTGGTCCGGCTCGGGGGCCCTGTCCGGACGTCCGGCCCCTGGCCGCCGCCATATATATACCCGTATCGTGTATCCACATCCCCATCCCCATATCAAGGCAACTTAAGAGGTTAAACGCCTAGTTTTAAAGTTGAAGGGGGGGCAATTGGGCAAATCCAAACTTTTGGTTGAAGGGGCTAAAGTGGAGTTCTTCCTCTAAATAAACCAGTTTGCTCCTATACCATGCATTAAAAAAAATAATTTTGCCCAACCACAGATCGTAAGAAACATATACGCAGCAAACAGAAATACAAAATCTTGTGGACATGAAAAACAACAGTGCACAAAATCTTGTGGAGATGAAGAACAACAGAGTGCGAGAGGCAAGGAGCGGCTTACCATGGGCTTGGATTTGGCGAAGCCGCCGCCACCGCAGCATGGATCCAAATGCACCCTGAGCCGCTTCAGCCACACGATGCAACGATAGCTGGGAGATTCGGATGGGAACGAGAAGGCCGCGATAGCTGGGAGCTTTGGAGGGAAACGAGAAAATCGCTCTCTCTTCCTATCGTCCAAACTAACGAGAAAAGCGCGCTGGATTTGAATCGCCCGCCACCGCCCACCGTGCCGCCGGGCGTGGAGAGGGAAACCTGGGAGCCTGGGACGGTGCGTAGTGGATGAACACGCTATCAGATACTGTATATTTGTACTAGTACTACTATAAAGGAAACCCTAGACGGGCTGTCCGTGGCCCGTGGGCCAGGACTCGCCGCTGTGGGCTCTGGGCTATCTTGGGTTGAGTAATGGGAACAAAAAAAATTCAATAAGAGTCTTCTAAAATAGGTGGCAGAGGCGGCGACGGCGGCAGCCGAATTTGGGACTGGCGACCTGGTGGTAGCCTGCTGTGGATGGCGGCTATGGCAGGTGTTGGGGCGGTCAATCCGGTGATCCGGCATGTGCGTTGGCGGGGTTGGTTTCGGTGTGACGATGGGGATTGGGGACGGATCCGGCGAGTGGATCCAGGCCGGAGGAGCTCACCGAAGAAGAGGCGGTGCCATGCACCTCTGGTCCAAGTGCGACCGCCGTCGCAACTTCTCAGCCTTGTGCTGACGTAGTGGAAGATGAGCGGGCGGTTGAGGACGAGCGAGGAGGCAAGCACAGCCTCACAAACATAGTTTCAAGGGCGCGCGTCACCGGTGAAGGTGGAGAAGCCGCCGCCAACGTCGTTTGTGGGGGAGGGTGAAGCCGTCGCCGCTATCTTCTGCGGGACGAGTAGGATGTCGCCGCCACCAGGCCTGGATCCGGCGAGCTGGGCGGAGCTTGGGGGCGGCGCCGAGCAAAGCTGGGCTGTGGTATGTCTGCCCCTGATTTTTCTTGCAACAAACCGGGAACCTCGGTGCATCTGCGCTGTCCCTGGATCGAGTCTTGCTAGCGCAGCACCGTACAGATTACAAAAGCTGGATCATTTCATACAAAGCGCTCAAAATATAGTTATTACATTAATTAAAGTATATAATGGCTCGGTTTTGGATAGGCCGATTGGCCAAATAATACATTACCAAAATGTACTCTGGTCAGAGTAGAAAATTGTGAAAACAGTAGTTTTGGGTCTCGAGGCTATGTCCAAACCACCTGGCAAGCGACTGGAATCCCGCCTAACACCCGTCTAAATCATCTTGTCTCCATCTCGGTAGTGACGAACCTCGATGTTCTTGTCTCCTTTACCAGAAATTGTGAACGTGTGTGAGTGTGAGCGTGCAATCAACCCGCGCTCGCGAACCAATACCCGACCTAATGCAGTGTAATGGTAAAGGCTATTTGGTGGAGGCTAGGTTGTTTTATTTGCGTAAAGCCAAGTTTACAATAATTATAGATAAAAGTCCCAACTAGCAGTGATAAAATAAAGACGTACTGTGCTAGTATATGCAATTGTTCATATAATCAGGGGGTTTCAACATCATCATCGTCATCATCATCAATCTCATCTCGTCATCCATAGGCAAACCGGAAACCTCCACTCGTTCCCGGACCATACCATTTTCACCCTGGCGTACGTCCTCTAACATTTGGCGGTGGCCTCACCCTCCTAGAGGTGTGATCCCCTTGAGCTCAACTATGGCCAGGATCCTCAGATCCAAATTCATTATATAAATATAATATTGGGGGTGTCCATAGGACGATACAGTCGCACTCGGGTAGATATGGCACCCAAGTGCATCAGCCATTTTCAGGGCCTAATCTAGTTGCAAAGTAGACTCGGGAAAGCGGGGCACAACACATCACCATAGACCATAGTTATGTACTTGGGATACGCACATGCTGACTAGACTGTCCAAAGTTCTAGACATACAGATGCTTTGACACTGTAGTCTTAATCAGGTAGAATTGAATGATTAGACTGTCCAAGGCTTTAGCCATGCAGGTGCTAAAACAATGTAGTCTTTATCAGACAAGATCTGGTGATTTGACTGTCCAGCGCATAAGCATAGGGATGCTATAGCGATGTAGTCTTGATCAGACGGGGTCTGGTACATCTTTGATACACTATGCTTTACCAACAATCGTGTTCAAAGAGACTAACTCCGGTCATGACACATACCATGGCAATGATGGGACCGATCCATTGAGTAACCTGCCCGTGCGATAAGTCAGAGCCAACGATCAGCTATACCTTGCCGAAGTAATGGAGTATAAGACCGAATAACCCGTCAACCGAATTGCATGTTGATCTGCCGGGATTCAACCCACGGACTCTAGACTTAACCAGCAGGTCTAAGCATTTCAGTGACTTATTAGTCCAAGGAGTTTAATATCTAGGTCCTTAGGTTACAAATGACAGGTAAGGAAATTATACCAAGGAAAGAGTTGTGCTCATTAACACTAATAATCAAGTGGATATAGCTAGACCAGCTCTAGTAGCATTTGTTTGACAATATAATCAATAGAAGAAAGTAAGCATGCAAGTTCATAATTTAAATCAACATAAATTTAATTAAAAACTGGGTAAAGGAAATGAACTAGAATATTGGCTCGCCTGAACCGAGCGTATCGAGGTTCTGTTTCCAGTCTTCAGTCTGCTCCTCGAGTTCTGTCGAATCTATGGTGGAAAAGCAATCAATACAAATAATAACAAGATTATGCATTGAAACATGATGTGTGAAGTGCAAACGTATCTAAGCACGTCGACGAAACTTTGTATCGATGCTGTTCTAACGATCGTCTATAAGAATATAAACTCTACTTATCGAGGAAATTCGACGACCACTCTTCCTTAACGGACGTGCCAAGAATGATATGCATGACTGTGCATCTAGGTACCCTTAATTGGTTTCCCAAAACAAAATACATCAATAGTCCTTATAATATCAAAATAAGTATATCAAGTATATCGAGAAGTAGTTCTAGGCGGAGTTTTGCATTTTTATTAAATAGGTGACCATAGCCGAAAATAGGGTATAACAAGTTTATTGAATTTAGAAACCTTATAAAGGATTTACAAAAGTGATATTGTAGTTTTGAGTATCTCAAAATATGTCTCAGAATATTCTTTTGGACACAGAAAATATCATCCCTAAGGGAGGGCTATACCTTCTGGCGAAAATACAAGACTTAGTATTTAAAAAGGAAATCCCATTTAGTATTTACATAATAGTAAAGGTTTTCAGGGGCTTATAAACTATATTTTAAAGGAAAAGGTATAGATTACCCCCCTGAACTATTGCAAAAGTATAGAATACCCCCCTGAACTTTAAAATGGATAAAATACACCCTCCAACTATTAAAAACGGTTAAAAAAGAACCCTAAACTTTTATGAGGTATAGATTACCCCCCTGGAACAATTAAAGGTGGTATTTCAACTAAAGAAAATCTAGAAAATCTAAAAAAACCAGAAAAATCTTAAAATATTCAAAATAACCTAAAAAATCCAAAAAATCATTGAAAAATCATAAAAAATCAGAAATAAAACTTAAAGGTTCAAAAAACTTCGAAAAATCATAAAAATTCAAAAAAATAAAAAACTCGTAAATAAAAAAAATCTACTTAACCACCTCTGGCCTAGAAAATTGGGTCCATGTTCACCCTATAAGTACATCAAGTGATGCGAATACCTCTTGCGTATGGTTTTGAGGACAATTTTACCACCTTGGCAGTGCAGGTGGAGTAGTATTGCCAATAGTTTGAAACTATGGCATTTTCCAAGTTTTTACTTTTTTTGAATTTTTATGATTTTTCCAAGTTTTTTGAACTTTTAAGTTTTATTTCTGATTTTTTATGATTTTTCAATGATTTTCTGGATTTTTAAGATTATTTTGAATATTTTAAGATATTTTCTGTTTTTTTAATTTTTCTAGATTTTCTTTAGTTGAAATACCACCTTTAATTGTTCCGAGGGGTAATCTATACCTCATAAAAGTTTAGGGTTCTTTTTTAACCATTTTTAATAGTTGGAGGGTGTATTTTATCGGTTTTAAAGTTTAGGGGGGTATTCTATACTTTTGCAATAGTTCAGGGGAGTAATCTATACTTTTTCCTATTTTAAAATATGGAGCGACCAATCCTAAGTTGCCTCTATATAAGGAAAGATCCTGAAAAGGCTAACCTCACTAACTAGGGGCAAAATAGTAATGGTATAAGCTTAAATATATTTTCCTATGGTCAGAACAAGGTCTACCACTCCATAGTTTCTGGGCAGCCAAAACTACAGCCATAACTGTTTATCCGATTTTCTTTATATCGGCTATACATGAAGAAAAATTATTTATAAGGTTTTGAACAATGATATACCCAAGTATGCATATTTATTGGGTTTTAGGTCTAGTAAGTGGTTACAGAAAGTAAATCGAGATTTTTAGGCATCAAATAGTATTTTTAACCAAGGAAAATAATTTCTGAAATTTCCTTCTTATACGGAAAAGGCCCAACATAGCTATAATTTATCAGGAGTATAATATTTATACAAAGAGGCAAAATTTATTTTCTTAGGTCTCGAATCTACCAAAATATTTATTCCTCAACTTCTAGAATTTTAATAGGCCACCAATTATTTCTAATACAAGAAATATCATTTCCTTTTATAAAAGAGGTTCACTAGAAAATGTTACTAAAAATGTATAAAGACATTGTATATTATGAAAAGGTAATAACATATTTTTCCTAGGCTCAAAATAAGATGTAATATCTCCTGGAAAGAAAATAGGATTTTCTAGTTATTTTTCTAATTGATTAAACCTCATGTGAGAGTTAGCTTAATTTCTATATCAAATACAACTAAAAGTAGCTATATTATATTTTTATTAAATCCACAACCTTTCAAAGTATTTTACATAAAACTTTCAGGGCAAAAGAGCTTCATTTACTATTTTAATTAATAAAATCTAAAGAATAGATATAAATAATTTAAGGCTTCTAAACATCATGTAGTATGTTAGATAATTTTTCCAGAGTCAAAACAATTTATTTGCTATTTTTCATAATTCAAAATGTTTCTTGAAATGAACACATACAACATTGGATAGCTAGTCGCTGATGTCACGATGATGTCATCTCCTTCTTCAACCTCCGTCCACGGCTCGGCCACGGCTCGGCTATACATGAAGAAATGGTGATTCCCGGAGCTACGGTCGACCATTCGGGGAGTTCTTGGGCTAGTTGGAACCAGCTCGACGGCGCGCACCCAAAGGAGGTGGTCTCACCGCCGGAGATGGCCGGAGATGGCGGCGCGGCGGACGGAGGCGAGAAGAGCTACGGGGACCATGTCCACTCGCCGATACACGCATGCTACGCCTAGCAAGAAGCATGGGGAAGAGTCCAGGGACTAAGGGAAGCATGTCTGTACCGTTGGTTCGGACGGAGGAGGCGAGAGTTGCGCTGTCGACGAGAGGGCGGAAGTAGCCGAAGAAGGGGACGAAGGCGTACGGCTTCTATGGCGCATCTCCTCCCGTGCGGTTGCGGCGGTTGAGGGCGCGGTCCCTGGTGGTGGTGTAGCCAGGAGCGAAGCTCAAACGGACATCCGGTGTAATACTACAAAAAAAAAAAAAAAAAAAAAAAAAGAGGAGAGGAGTTGGGCTGCTAGACCAGACTAGCCCGGGCCGGCCCAGCAAGCCGACGCAGAGAGAGAGAGATGATCGGTCTCTCTGCCTCTCTCGATCTCTCTCGTCACTCTATCTCTCACTCCCTCAGGTCTCTCCCCTCCCAGCGTCTCTCTCCCTCTTCCTGTGCACCTCCTCTCCTAGCCACTGCCTCCTCTCCGACGCCACCTGCAGCAAGGCCGACCAAGAGAGGATGAGGAGGGGGTTCGGCCAGGAGGAAGGAAAGGGAAGGAAGAAGAAGAAGAGAAGAAAGGAAAAGGGGAGGAGTAGGGGGAAGAGCTAGGGTTTGGCCCCAACCTTGGGAACTGCTGGAAATTGAGGTAAGTGAAGTTCAATTTCTGCACTTTGATGTTCTATAAGTTGTCTAGGATAGGATTTGGGAGGATTTGCTAACCCTAGGTGCCAATATTGAGGACCAAATACTGGAATCGCATATGCAGTAGGTTGCTCCTCAATTTCGAGGGGTTTTCGTTAAGAATTAGGACTGGTTCATATTGAATGAAAGTTGCGTCTCGTTTCCAGCTTTCCAACACATCCAAAAACACATGATTCGGACTAACGGTTTAGGAGTAATGACCGTTTTCGTAATGCTGTCCAGAGCAAGTCGCGACGGCGAGATCTCTATTATGTTAATGGCTTATTAGATGGGCTTGGCTAGTGGAGAGTCTAGTCAAAAAAAATGGTGTAAGAATGATTTAATGGGCCTTCATGACTTAGAAAGCTAATGGGCTAAATGGGTAAACGATTAAAATATTATGTTTGCTTGATGCTTGATGGTATTTGTATGGATGAATGGCATGCCTTTATGTGTAGGACTTGCTTCGGGCTCGGCATCGACATCTCGTCCTTCCGCCCCATTTGGTAAACAAGGCAAGTACATAATGTGATGGCTATGATAATGTGAGCTTGAATGCTGGTATGTGGTATTTATGCATGATTTAAATACTAAATGTGTCGATGAATGGTTGTGAGGATGATGATGGTAGCTTGATGCCGATTGTGCTTTGCCTTTTATTAACGTTGATATTATAGTGCTGAATGAATGGATAACAACGATGGATTAACAAGTATATGGTGCATTGCTTTTTGGGTAATATGTGTGATTGATGATGTGGATGTCGGTAAGTGGCATCATGTGTTCTTTATATATTGCTCTAATACTCTTGATGTGATGCGGATGCATGGATGAATGAAGATGATGGATTGGTAATGGTAAAGACAGTTATTTGTTTTATGATTCATGCATATCATGGAAGCATGCATACGAGCCAGGGCAGTAAGAAAGTCATATAGCTAGCTAGACCGGTGAGCCACGGGCCCGGTCGATGGAAAGGCTATATGACTAATCCGGCGTGCTCTTGATAAGACCTACAGAGGTAGGCACCCGCCACGGGATGGCGGAAAAGACTCACTTCGGTGAGCACCTCCACGGGATGGAGTGTAGAGTGTGACATCGACGGATGTGCACTCAGCGGTACCGGTACACGCTTATGAGATATGAGCATAATGCATTGCATTGTTGAACGCTGTATTGCATTGATGAGCATGGTTATGATTGGAAAGTTGTTCTGTTACTACGGATTTCGTATAAACATGTTCTATGCCATCACTATTATATACTTGCTGAGTCATGGACTCACTCTTGCTCTTTCTGTTTTGTTTTTAGGTCATTCGATGATGTCGCACGCGGACAGGTAGCTGCACACGCACTAGCACTATTAAATAATTAACAACTAACAGTGGGTCTTTAATAAATAAAATGATGTTACAGACTTTTAACTGGTTATGTATTTACTTATGTATTTGTTTGTAAGGATGAGCTACTTTATGGTGTGAGATGGTGTTGGTCGTCCTATTTAGCCAGGATTGCCTATGGTTTGTTTTACTACCGTTGAATGCTTGAGGTAAGTTTTTGGTGGAAAGCCTAGTGGTATGGGCATCTTGGCTTATAGGCTGTGAATGTGAAGATGTCGTGGTTGGAATATAATTTGTGATATATATATATCTTGTTTCTTTGTCTGCTGAGTGGATGACCAAATTATAGGGAAGGTGCTGTCAAAATTTTGTACAAGTAAAGGACTTAGTAGCATCTTGGGCTCTGGTTGGGCTGGGGTGTTACATCCGGTTGGTGCGGATTTGGCGTTGAGGCGGGGGATGTCGACGGTGGTGAAAAAGCTCTCCCGCGCGCTATACACAACCAATCTCCGATTAGCTTCGGAGGGAGCAAGCTGGGGTAGAGAGGAAGCGAAGGCACGCACTGGCTGGGGGAGAACCTCACCGTAGAAGCTCGTCGGTGGCGTGAGCTCACGGCCATGGCAGTGCGGGTGAGAGGAGGGGAAAAAGAAGTGAGGGGCTCCCTCTCCCTCCTTTTTAGTAGAGAGATTGGCCCTGGGTGAGAGGTGAGAGGAGAGAGGAGAGAGGTGAGAGATTGGAGGAGAGAGGGAGAAAGATTTGCCCAGGATCCGAATCCTTGCCCAAATCTTCTCTGTATTAGAGAGAGGAGAGAAGAGAGAGGAGAGAGATGGAGCAGGTCAAGGTCAACAAAACAAAACAAAACAAAACAAGAAAAAGGACTAGTGCAAGGAGCAGGGGTAAAAAGGTAATTCCACTAAGGATTTGAATTCAAATAGGAGAGCAAATTTTGAATTGATTAAATCGATACTTGGTAAGGTCTTGACCAAAATTTGAAAATAGATAGCAATGAGGGAAGGTAGGGTAGACACTATTCATGGTATGAAAATACCATGTCGTATTGAAATCCTTTTTGAAAATATTTGAGAAGCCAAAGTATTCTAGTTGGGTTATAAATTTTGGTTCCAAAATGGTGTTAAAAAACTAACATTCGAAATATATACACATGACCATATACATTCATGTGTATAAAAGCACATAGTAGATTTGTTCGCTCAAATAAGCCTTAAAGCAAGAAAATACTATTCAAAACACTATTCATGGTATGAAAACACATGAATATGCTTATTTTGATATGAACATATTTTTCTCTATAAATTTATATACACACATAAGTACAAACTTGTACTCAAAGCAAATAATTTGGAAAATAGAATATAGAATATTTAGCCACTATTCATATTTTGGTAATGCTATCCAAAATATGAAAGAACCTATTTGAAATATTTTAGAAATCAAGGAAATAAGAAATATATACAAATGTACAAGCATTCACTCAAAGCAATTAGCTTAGACAATAAATTTTTTTGGCCACCAATTCTTATTTTGATAAAATCTTCAAAATATGAAAATCACCTATTCAAAGTTTTGTATAAATCCTTTCAATAAGTATTATATTACTTCTTCAACATACGAAAAATTGAAAATAGAAATACTAATCCAAAGATAATTTATCCATTGGAAATATACATGGCATGCACATAGGTGCATATATGGCACTTTGGTCATGAGATTCAAAAGTTGGTTCTTGATGTAAATTCAAGAAAAGAGGATTTTATTATGCACATGAAATTATGGCTTTTGGTTCTAGATATTTGAAAGGAAGATAAATTGTGAAGATTATAAAATCTAGCTTTACAACAAATACTTGAAAAGGTTAAAAAAAATAAAGTTATACTAACATGGTTTTATCTCTAGTGTTAGAATGGAAATGTTAATGTTCAAAATACTTAAATATGAGGCATTCCAAGATAGTTTACAAATGAATGGTTTGAATTCTTGAGTTTGGCAAAAAGAGAGAATATATCTATCTCCTTGTTAAAGGCTCAAGGGTTTTTTGAAGATTCTAAATTTATAGTCAACTAAAATAGGATTTTTATATTTAAGTTTCAAAATTTTCAAAAATTTTGTTTTCCCCAAAAAAGGGATGTTACATGGTGTCGGGCGAAGCTGAGTAGCGACACATGCTAGCCGGAGAGGGGAGAGGAAGAGGAAGAGGAAGAGAGAGGCTCGGGGAGAGAGATAGAGGAGAACGAAGATGTATATGTAGCTGACCTGTGGAACCTTGGTTAAAAATCAATTTTTAGAAAAAAAAATCGACCCCTTTAGTCTACATGGAAAAACCGCTCCACCTCAGCATCCATGGTGAAAAACACCCTCAAAACCGTCTCTAGGGTTTATTTGTACCACATGCCATAGTTCAGGGTTGCGGTTACCTGGTTTTTAAAACTAGGGTCTGGTACGCCTACATCACCATAGTTCAGGGGGTTAAACGGACTTTTTTTTAAAGAGATAATATTGAGAGGAGTGGGATTCGAACCCAGGATATCACTCCTCCATGTATAGATGCAAAGGGGCCAATCCTAGGGCCACTCTAGTTCATTAGAAATAAACTAAAAACTCAATTTTCACCCACACCTTTCAAATTTCTTATACAAACAAATGAACTAAAGAGGGTCAAATGGTACCCTTGTGCCGACCATTTTGCATTCCTAATCCTCGTGACCTACACCTCACTCATCTAGCCAAACACCCATGCGTGCTCTCTATGAGAATAAGATAAACATTCCTTTTAATATTTCAAAAACTAGGTTTCTACAAGCAGTTGGCGACACGAACCGATTGTAGAACCAAATTTTTACAAGCGGTTTGTGTCCCCAACCGACATAAACTGCTTGTAGATCTACAACCAGTTTGTGTCCCCAACCGCTTGTAGAAGTTTTCTCCTGACTCATGCCTATTGAACTGCTTGTGATGTAATGGTTGTGATACATGTTTTTTTCGTAGTGTTTCGTCTATGGTTGAGCCCTAAAAATGTAATTAATAAAAGCCCTGAGTTCACATGGGCCTAGATCGACCCTCGGATGCAATGCAACATGTGCATGTATTATGCAAGCTCATACTGGTAAATAAAGCAAGATTGTCACTTATGGGCGTAACATTTTCTAACCTATTACAAGTGGGGACCAAGTTTTCTACTCGTGTGGGGTGCCTACCGCCACAATTCGTTAATCATCCTATTAAAGTATCCATAATGACCCATTTACCCCTAAAATAAAAAAACATAAATACATAAAAATGATAAAATAAAATCATAAATCATAATAAACTTTGAAAGGTAGTGAAGAAATTAAAAAATAATAATAATAAAATTTAGCAACGGCTAAGCAACGGCGGCACTGCTCCGACGAATCAACGACGGGAACCATCCCTTCAATTCACCCGTAGATGCTGATGACAGCTATGTCAATTGAGATTGATTTTGGGGAAATTTAGGAACTTGCAGATCGATGGATTGTTGGCTTTGCGAAAGGGATTTGTATGTACTTGTGTGAGTTGGGGGAAGAAACGAATTTGGCTGTTCTTGATTCTATTCGATTAAAAATTGAACAGAGATATCAGTTGGACTATGTCCATGGTGGAGGAAAAAATTGGGGAGGGGGGTTGCGATGGACGAAGAACGTTGATTTTAAAATTATTTTTATAGGTTAATGGCTTTTTGAATTATTTTATGAATTTGAATTTGATTATTTATTGATTTAGAATGACATAATTTTTATGGCCTCGTATTGTGTTGACTAAATTATTTTTATGGCATCATATTGTGTTGATTTAGAATGATGCGTCTGGTGAGCCCAAGCCCTAGAGTCGCGGGCATGCGCGTGAGGTGTTCGACCCTTTGTCTCGCTGCGCCCTGGCACGACACCGTGTCTGGACACGACCCCATCAGACGCGTCCGCTCACACAGCGGACGCATCCGGCCACGTTCCGTACAACACACCCGAAATGCGACGCTGCTGGAGAACACCCCTCTGGACACGTTCGATGAGCCAGAGCCCTCAATTTTTTCTAAGTCCCCAAGATGCATCCTTCTGGACCCGAGGCCATCGGACACGTCCGTTGACTCAACGGACATGTCCTGTGAGGTTGTTCCTCAGCCTTTCACACCGGACACTCTCTTCTCTCTCGGCTACGACACATGTTGTCACGGCTATTTTGTCGACTTGTGGACTCGGTGGGAAGGCCAAAGACTTCGACGGGAAGGCATATGAAAATATCTGGCTTTGCTTAGCTTCTATGCAACCACCGACTAGCTGGCACCAACCCGGAATCTACCAAGTCCTTATCCTCTCTGACAACCCGGACTCGAACCAACTCTCTTTCTCTCGACCAGTGAAGGGGTAAAGATGATAACTCAGTGTGCTCAAGGGAACCAACTCCCCAGAGAGTCTACCACTCAGGTGACTAGCTCGTACCCACACTCACACAAGAAATAAAAGAAACTATTAGAAACACAAATTGTCATTAATCTCGCGAGCTTGGCACATGTCATCAAATGTCGAAACAATGCTAAGGGGTCCTCGGGCTTACAAGGGGAAGGAAAGGAGAGAGCAGGGGGATGGCAGCTGGACACTCCGGTGAGGCGGCTCTGGCGGCGAGTTGGCTCAACGGCAGGGCAGGCGGCGCTCCTCCGGCGAGGCACGACGGTGGCTCGGGCTACGCCTAGCTCCTGGAAGGCGGCGACATGGGTCTGCAGCACCAGGTGACGGCGGCTAGGGCGAGGTCGCGGACAGGGGCGATGCAGGGAGGCGGCGTTGTGGCAGTCATGGAGGAAGCGAGGCGCAACGACGAGCTTCGGCGAGGGCGCTGCAGTGGCGGTGGCTCCTAGGGGCGCCGCGGCAAGAGGACAGCTGGCGGTGCAGAAAGGGGAGGTGCGGCATAGCTGCGGGAAGGGCAAGGCAGCGGCATTGCGGCAACGGCTAAGCAACGGCGGCACTGCTCCGACGAATCAACGACGGGAACCATCCCTTCAATTCACCCGTAGATGCTGATGACAGCTATGTCAATTGAGATTGATTTTGGGGAAATTTAGGAACTTGCAGATCGATGGATTGTTGGCTTTGCGAAAGGGATTTGTATGTACTTGTGTGAGTTGGGGGAAGAAACGAATTTGGCTGTTCTTGATTCTATTCGATTAAAAATTGAACAGAGATATCAGTTGGACTATGTCCATGGTGGAGGAAAAAATTGGGGAGGGGGGTTGCGATGGACGAAGAACGTTGTTTTTAAAATTATTTTTATAGGTTAATGGCTTTTTGAATTGTTTAATGAATTTGAATTTTATTATTTATTGATTTAGAATGACATAATTTTTATGTCCTCATATTGTGTTGACTAGGTAGCCATATCATCAAAACCACCATCTTCATACCATTTTGTACCTAACTGAAATAAAAATGCAACTTCATGTACTTAAATATATTGCTTTAAAAGTTTTGGACCTGAGTGAAACTTCATATAACAACTTTAAAGACATGTGGTGCAATTTACTTTACTTTTTTTATAATTTCCTGAATTTAAGTCCTAACCATTACTTTGAAAGGCTTTTGAAGGATGCTAAAGGGAGAGCACAATAATCTAGCATTAAAGGAAGAGTACATTCACATCGGAATTTAATAGATTCTGTTATATAAAAAGATCCGGCTTTAAAGGAACAATACATTCAAAATGCTAAAAGGAGTACATTACTGAATTACTGACCTCAATGATCCAATTATATAAACATAAACAATAAAAGATCATACTACCCCATCTAAAAACGTAAAGTGTATTTTGTTCAGTTAGGACGAAATTTTGATCAACAATTACTTCGTTAATATATCATTTATGTGATGCAAAATCGTAATCATATGAAAGTGCTTTTGAATAGAAATCTACTAACATTAATTGTGTCACAAAAATTATGTATTAATAGAGTAATTGTTGGTCAAAGTCTTGTCATAATGAATCAAAATACGCCTTACATTTTTAGACGGAGAGAGTAGTTTTATACTCCCTCCGTCCTGAAATATAAGGGATTATTGACTTTTGGATATCCCTTTTGACCATTCATTTTATTTAAAAAATTAAGTAAACATTATTTGTTTTGTTGTGATTTGTTTTATCACTAAAGGTAATTTAAATACGATTTATGTTTTTACATGTTTACACTAATTTTTTTAGGGGAAAACCATAGGAAATTCCTATGGTGCAAATAATATTAATAGAAAGATATTTACAGATGGGTGTCAATCCAAAAAGAAAATGAAGGTCTATCTACTTCTCTTAATCTATGAACATGCATACTAAGGAGATCTTTGAAGAGATGCTTCCAAGAGAATAAGTCAAATGCTAAATGGTTAAAAATACAATTGTTCCTGATCTTCCAGATAGTCCAGCAATTGAGTTGTGCTAATTCAAAGAAGAAAGGCAGGTTGAATTGCTTGTCTTGATAAATCATCTGAGAAGTTAGTTCTGTCTGTGTCCAGATAATGCCTATAACCTGCCAACATGCTTTACTGAATGGGCAATAAAAAAACAGATGTAATGATGTTTCCATCTGTTGAGATTGACAGACTGCAATGTTGTTCATTATTCAAATTGAACTCTTTTCTTTGAAGCAAATCTCTTGTGTTTAGTCTGTCTAAAATGAGGAGTCAGAAGAATACCTTCAATTTTATTTGGCATTTACTTTTCTATATCTTTTTCATTAATATGTGTCTACTGTAAGGCACTCAAGTGATGATGAATTCTCGATAATATGATATGCTAGCTCAACCATGCTCCTCGCAGAGCAGAAACCAATAATCGTGACATTCTTCAAGTAGGCATGGCAATATTCTGGCATTTTCCTTAAATGTGAAGGATCTTCAATAATTGAATCATGCTTCATGCGAGTCTGCACCACCTGCATAAGATTGTACCAACTAAGAAAGTAAGAAGTCAATACTATGAAATAATTGTGCGAATATTATACTAGACATCTTTGAAAGACGAAAAGATAACTTACAGACATGAAAAATGTTTCCAAGATAGGACAAGCATCCAGCAAGAAAACCAGAGAAAAGTAATCATATGATGGGGAAAAGGCCCATGCTCCGCCGTAAAGACAAATAGACAAATACTTGAGGTGGAGGAATTTGATAGGCACAATTGGTGTATTGAATCTCTGCACATATTTGTCTCAGATTAATAACATTCCAAGGTACAAATATTAATCCAAAGTTTTAGAGTATACCTCACGAGTGGATAATATATCAAGAGTTTGAAGGTTTGGCGCAATGGATGTAAGTTTAGCACATGCATAATGGATCATGTATTTCGACATTGTCAGTTCAATGTTCTTCACAGGTAGAAAATCACCAAATGAAGGTTGAATTCGGGCACCACCGAAGAGGAAACGAGAGAGATTTGGAGCTTTGCTCTCTATTTCTTTAAGTTTTGTGCATTCAAACACATGGAGGTAGCTGAGATGCTGTAGCAGGGATGGTATTTTAAGGCAAATGATCCCCTCGCAATGCATAAGTGACAGCTCCTCCAATTCAAAAGAATTGGAAAGAAGGCATTCCAATTCATCCCCCGTCGTACGCACCATAACAAGACGCAACGTTCTCAAGGATCCAAATCCGACTGTTGGACGGAAGGTACAGTGGCTGAGACGAAGATGTTGAATTGTGTTTCCACTCCGATCAAATAAAAGCGAGCATGGGAAATTGTAGTTTTTCCCATAGTATGGAGTAACATGAAGCGTGAGTTCCTCGATCCCTGCTGCAAGAGCAAACTGAAGCCATCTATTGAGATGATACATCTTGGGAAAAATCAAAGAAGCTAAGACCGAATGTCTTGATACCAATGCCTAAATGGTTTTCCAGGATGTGATTAACTTTCCTAATGAAATCCTTGTGGCATGCATCCCCATTCAGGCCCAGTGTTTCCTTACTGAAGACAAGGCTAGGATGGCATCTCCATGAACGTAGAAATGTGCGAGACACGCAAGCAGCACGGACTGCATCTTGCAGTGTCATTAGTGAATGTACATGACACCAGATGTCCTGCATGCCAAGGCATGGAAGAAAAGGTCAATAACAGAATTGCATAAGCAAGTGATTCAAGCTGGACAATAGCATAGACAGTACCCACAAGATCTAGGCCACATAATTCACATAAATAGAAATACAATACTGTAATAGCCTAAAACCTTTATATTATCTTTTGCTATGTGTGATGTGTATAAAACTAATATTTAGTAGATTTGTATTGCTCTTGCTAGTTATGATCATATAAAATCCTAATTGTGATCACATTTACAAAAATTTATGGCATAATTCCCATATTTGTGTTATACAAATAAGATTAGGGTTTCAAGTTATTAGAAAATAAACCCTACAGTCAAAAATGGACATGATCATTTCTAAATTAGGAAAATGCATAAGGTTAACTAGATAACCATTTTGGGTAATTTAGAAATGTCACTTTAAATTATTGGAAAATGGTTAAAAAAAAGAACCTAGGCTTGGGAAAATCATGAAAAATAGCAGAAAAATCCAAATAAATCCCAGAAAAATCCTAGATGAATGTTTGAACATCTTTTCATCTCTGATTTGAAAATTCGGAGAGAAACCTATGTGGGACCTACTTGTCATAGACATGCTCTTTCGGGCATTTGGCCAAACACCTACCTCTACCCATGTGGCGCTGAACAATGGGGCCCTTACCCTGCCCTGTCAGCCTTCTCCATTGGCCATTGGTGCCCCCTGGAGCACGCCTGTCTCCCTTCTGCGTTGCCGTGGGGGAGGAGCCACCGCCCGCCTTGCCCAACCGGCGATTGCCGCCCTCGGCTGCTGCGCTCCAACCGTGTCAGCTCGCGTGGGAGAGAGGAGAATCGCCTCTGCCATCGCCATTGAAGCCAGGCGCCGCCTCGCACGCCACAGCGCCGAACCGCTCTTGCACCGCCCCGGTTTCTCTCTTTTGATTCCCTCTTTCTCCCGGTGCACCAATGCCCACAGAGCAAGCCATTAGCTCCTAGTGACCAACCCCGTAGCCATGGCGCATGGACATGGATCACGGACACCGTGATTCTCATTCCCCCCAACTCACCTCGCCGGGATCAAAAACCACGCACGTCGTCAGAGCTCGCCGCTCTCGCTCTCCTTCTCCTAGCCAGTGCGCTGAGTTCCCTTCCTCCTAGAAGCTCTCACTGGAAGCAATTGCTCTCCGATAGCCTCTGCTCGTCGAAACGCTCTCGCCTCCTGTGAGCAGGGGATTGGCTGTCGAGCACCGCCTCCCGTTCCCTGGTGAGTTCTAGCTCAAACGCTCTCGCCATGGAGCTTCTCTAGTCATCATCTCACTGCTCACGTTAAATCGCAGCTTATCTTGCTGGCGTTCGTTTGGACCAAGTTCGCGCCGACCTCGCCGCGCCGGACATGCACGTCGATACCTCGCTCGAGACTTGCTCCCGACCAACCTTTTGCCCAGTAAGCACCCATTAGCCCTCGTGTAGCTCATGCGCGCGCTAACTTCCCGTAGCTTAGCCCCTAACAGCGAGTGGACATGGTCCCGTATGCTCGCGCCGCCCTCACTCGTCGCGACGTCGCCACAGACCATGCCACGGGTTCAAACCAAAGCCAAAAGATGCACTTAGCTCTACTGAAGCCATAGCACTTGGAATCACTCAAAACCATGGCCTATAGCCACCTCAATCCGCGTTGGAAGCTCTCGGACACCCCCTCTTCGCTGCCCTGGCACGAGGAAGAAGACGACGGAGAGCCGTCGATCTCGCATCGAACGGCCAGCATTCAAACACTGCTGAGTCGCTGACCTGCGGGCCAGCCCTGTCAGCCGCGCGCGCGCTCGGCGCAGCGCTCTCGCGCATAGGAATGGGCCGTGGGCCGGCCCAGCTACCCTTTCCCATTTTTGGGATTTTTCATATTTTCCAGTAATGCTTTTCTGAGCAGTAGAAATAATGTTTAAAAATAGGAAAACACTTCCATAAATCCTACAAAAATTTGAGTAAATTGGTGATCCAGTATACAAGTCTAGAAAAAATACTTTCCCTAGGTACTCTTATAGTGATTTTTGGAGAAATCCTAGCTAGATCCAGTTATGGTATTTTCTGGAAAATATGCCCTGAATTTATTTATGATTTTTGTTAACCTATCAAACAGTAATAAATTAATGTGAAAACTGGAACAAAAATACTAGAGGCTCTATGGATATTGAGAAAAATATAACTTATATGTAGTACCATAGCCTTTTCTGGAATAAAAATATGTCTTAGTAAATAAGACTGATTTTGGGAATATTCATCTAAGGCATAAATCGTTTTAGATAAAATAGTAAATCAACTCCAGTAGCCATGAAATTAAATACACATGTTCTGTAAAGAGTCTAGAATTTTATAAAAACATAATATGTGGACCCTTCTGTAGAAAGTTTTCTCCAATAAAATATACAAGTTTCTAGGGTCTGAATTTCTCAGTAATTTCAAATGTCAATATAACTTTTAAAATGGAACAGAAAAATAAATATATATGCATACCAATACTTACAGTAGCTAGAGCAAAGTACTGTTGAATTTATAAAATTAGCAAACCACCCTAGTGATAAGGACTATTTACTTGCAGTTGATTATCCATGTTCATTTTTACATTTCCCCAAAAATAGAAATTAGGATAAAACTCTAAACACTTGGATTACTAGTATGGTCAAGCTAAAACCTTACTATTAGGAAATATAGATATAATGTAACATTGTTTGTTCATCACAAATGTAGAATTGGAAACATGGAATCTTGTGTTGCTTTCCATGATTATAAGATACATCATAAAATAGCAATTCAATCATGCAATTTAAAGTAAAGCAAAATGAATTCTCTTTAGGATGTATTGTGTGGCTAAAAACCTATTTTCTATATATGGGCTACAACGTGGGATATTATACTTATACTATTACATTGGGTTAGCATAGTTATCATATACATATATGTTATCATGTTTTTATCTCATCGTGACGTTCATGTCTCATACCCTCGGAAGAATACAACCTTGGTTCATGGAATTTTCTAGAACAAATATAACCTTGACCAATTCCACTAGCCTAAGAGACCTATGTTAGAGCTACGATGACCTAACTACAATCATGTGCATTATGTATCATATCTTATGTTCTTTATTTGGCTCTTATTTGGAATCATATGCTTGTTATATAGCGATAGAGGGTAACCCTGACACCACCGAGAACCCTGTTGCTGATCCCGACTACAACCCCAACATTGAAGGCGAGTCAATTTCTATCTTAAGAATGTTTGCTCATAGAAGGGAGGACTAGGGACCCTTCCTTGTGCGAGCAAACAACAAAGGGTTGCTTTTACTAGGGAGAGTATCTTACTTTTCTTAGTGCGAGTTAAACCTTAACCTTGCATGCTTTATTACCCAGTTTTACAAGTATTTACTTTTACAGTATCAACTTGCATGCTACTTCAACTTAGAGACTAGATTGCTAATCATGATGTATCATGCCATGTTCATTGATGAATTTATCATCCATGTTGATATTGCTTTGATGATGTCAATATCCTTTGACTTGCTTGTGATGCCTTGTTATCACTCACCGTTGACAACCTTGTTTGAAAACAAAATAAAATTGTTTAGACCCCTTAGGTCTGGTAAATAAATGCTTAGCCCTGCTTAGGTCACACTTTTCATAATTTGGGTCCTGAACCCAAACACGAAGAATCTTCGATTCTCCGAACCAATAATCATTCATAATAAATCTGTTGGCCTACGGGCATTGCTGTCAGTGTACGTGGTACATGTTGGTAGATGTTGGTTTGGTTGGCCCATCAGAGCCGTAAATCTGTATGGCCCATCGGAGCCGTTAATCCCGTCTGGCGTTGAGCCGTAAATCATGTTTGTTTGGTTGGCCCGTCAGAGCCGTAAATCTGCATGGCCCATCGGAGCCGCTAATCCCATCTGGCGTTGAGCCGTAAATCATGTCTGTTTGGTTGGCCCGTCAGAGTCGTAAATCTGGTATGGCTTGGAGTCATAAAAGCATGTGTAGAACTGGAATGTTGTAATTGTCATCTGTTGATGTTGTTTCAAAAATGCTAATAACTAATCTTGATATTTCCCCTGTTGCTAAGTCTTAGACTTTGTCTTAGAAAACTAGCTTTATGCAAATAAATAAACCATCAACCTCCACATATAGCTTGCTATGCATTACTAGATGGTCTTTGGCTCACCAGTGCAAGTGAGGACAAGCACCGACTCTCTCATTTCATCCCTTTAGACCTGGAGCAACCTTTGGGGGAGGACGACTATGAGTGCCATGAAGATGGTGATCCTAGCTACATGGACGAGGAATAGGCCATAACGCGTTCCACAATCTCCACCGGTCGTATGTAGGATAGCACAGCGATTTGGTGTGATTTTGGTTTAAACAATTCCGCTTTTTCATAAGACTCTGATGATGATAATGATGTTGTAAGACTATTTATGCACCTGGCCCATGACCGTTTAAACCATGTGGTGACATCATGTCCCATTTTATGTAATAAACTTTGAAGACTTCGATGTATGAGATGATATCCAGCTATGTATCCTGCATGTTTGATGCTCTTGGTCAAGGTGCAATGACAGTGTCCCGCCTTGGAATGTGTTTCCGAGGGGTGGATGCGACAAATACGCTGCTGATAAGGGATAAATGTGGATGAGGTCTACGCCTTACAAAGCTACCAGGGAAAGAGATTGCAGCATTGAAAAAACAGTTCCAAAAAAATTATTTTGCTAGCATAGATCGACCAATTTGTGCACCTACAATCACAGAGATATTTTACTTGCAATATAGTTATGTCTTCCATGATCAGTGCATTAAGCTGTACCTCTGGAACATCGGGCCCTGAATACCTCATTCTTTTGTTACTATATTATTATGCTGCCATGATGAGAGCTTTATTTTAGCTATTGGAGCAACCAATCCATCTGCAACACCATCATAAATGGTTATGGACTTATGGTCTTGTAGATAATACAGACACCAATGGAGAAAACAACGCACAAGAACACTAACGATAGAAAAGAACAAAGTTGCTTCAAAATAACTGGGGAAAGAAACTACAATTGAGCATATGCATTTCTGGAAACATTGTGATCTCCCCAAGTCCATCAATTTCAACCCAACACATTACAGAGAACCCATCAGCCCTTGAGATTTCTATACTTTCTCAACCTCCATATATAGATCTCCTACCAAGTTCCGTCTCCAACCTCACGCCGCCTGAACGGGGTGAAAGAAATCAGTTTTACCTTTGCATGTTACCATTGTATGATGTATTATTTGAGTTGATCTTTTTTGTTCCTCTAGATAAGTATCGTTCTTTTATGGGAGATTCATGTATTTACCCGGGAAAATCGTTTATTTACCCCTCTAGAGTCACTCGATTATTCAATTACCCCTCTAGGTAAGTATCGTTCTTTTATGGGAGATTCATGTATTTATAAACGAACCACACTCTTTGGGAGGGTAAATACTCAATTATTCCTTCTTTTATCACTGGAGAAACCTTTACTCCCTAGAAATCTGTTTTAAACTAACTTTTTGTATGAGCAAATGCAGAATTGAGGTTAAGCTCGATTGGAAATCTAGCCTACTGAAACAGGAAAAAGGAACAATCTTGTTTTCAACCAAGGTATCATTTTATGCCCAGCTTTGATCAATCTAAACAGAACAGTTTGCTCCCCTAAAAGACATTAAAAAAAATATCAGCTTCTCCCCTACCACACAAGAAAAAAAAACAGATCTTTTTCTTCTAGGAAAGAAGACACACACAACAAAGATGATAACGAGAGAACAGACAACACAGTCTTGTCAATATGAAGAAGAATGGGCGAGAGGGAGGAAGCGGGCTTACTACGGGCTTGGATTTGGCGAAACCGCCGCCAACGCAGCACGGACATTGAGTCGCTTCAGCCTCAAGATGCAACGATAGTTGGGAGCTTCAGAGGAAGACCAACAAAATTAGGCGTCCACCTCTGTTTTCCCTTAAATAGCCCGATGGAGGAGTTTGAATTTGAATCCAACAAGACTCGCCGTCGCCGCGACGCGACTCCGAGCACCCGAGCGGGAGAGGAAACCTAGCACATGAACTGTGATGAACATGCCCACCCTATCCCCTAGATTTTGGGATCCTAGGACAGCCGTGATGGGCCAGGACTATAGTCACTAGACTAACCCGTGGTGGGCTAGGACTGACTGCTGTGGGCTGTGCGATCCGGTCTTTGTTGGGTTGTGGCCGAAGGTGTTGCTGAATTTGTTGAATGATATATTTTGGGTTTGTTGTCATGCGGTCATGGTGGTTAGTCGAGAAAAGTTTGTTAGCCAAGTTCAATGCTATCTTTATTATATCCTTATTTTCTGATGTTCAATATTACTTAGTAGAGTAGGGATCAAAATATAAGAGAAGAAAATATAGAGAAATGTGGGGTAATAATTAAAGAGTGGGTGGAAGATGATAGGTTAATCCAAATTTAGCGGGTGGGTGCCCATTGGGCATCACATTAGGACAAGGCTACCTATTGGATGTTTAAATAGGATGGCTAACACTCTAGCAGACTAGCAGTAGGTTAAAGAATAAAATATACTCCTTCCCTCCCGTCATAAATATTTGACACATTTGACTTTTGACATGCCTTTGATCATTCGTCTTATTTAAAAATTTATTACAAACATGCAAAAAAATAAATCATGCTTAAAGTGTCTTTAACGATAAAATAAATCACGACAAAATAAATGAGAGCTTACATAGTTTTTTGAATAAGATAAATGGTCAAAGATGTGTGCAAAATCAACTGTGTCAAATATTTATGACCGGAAGTAGTGAGAGACAAGAATATATAGAGACAAGTAACAATGATTAAAAAGGGGGGCAATTGTGTTCTTACTCCTGTTTTGAGATCCAAATGTGATTTGACCTCTATTTTTTTCAGATTTGTGTTGTCCCTGTTTTTCAAACAGGATATTTATGTTTACCCCAATTCCGTGAAGGACATTTAAGTATTTAACGGTGTCAAAGTCAGTATCACATGCAATGAAATGTATCTGACGTGTCATCTGACATCGGTACCTTATGAAGCGTTAATGGTGAAACGCTATAAATGTTCAGTGTTCATGGCTGATATCTATGCCTTTTATTTGGTAATAATGAAGTGTACACGTAATATATATAAGCAGATAATACCGCGGTATGTAACAAGATTATCTGCCTTTTTTAGAATCTTAGAACATCTCTAGCGGGGTCTCAAAATTTGAGTCTCTATCCACCCCGATACTACCTTCTCTATCCCAAATGCTTCCTCTATATTCAACTCATCTCTAGCAGCATCTCTAAAACTACAATCTATATATTATCTCTCCTATATTATATACATATTTACAACTGCCCTCTCCTCTTCTCCCTTCCCATCTCTTCTTCTTCCTCCGCAGGGACGCGTCCTCCCCGACGTCCTCCTCAACCGGTGAGTGCCTCCCCACCGCGAGCTCCTCCAACAGCGAGTGCTCTCCGAGCTCCTCTGGTGGCGAGTCCTCTCCGAGCGCCTCTTCCCCGAATCCCCCACCAGCTACCGGCGAGCTCCTCCGTCGGTGAGCGCCTCCCCGCCGTGAGCTCCTCCGACGGCGAGTGCTCTCCGAGCGCCTCTTCCCCGAGCTGCTCCGGCGGCGAGTCCTCTTCGAGCGCCTCCAGATCTGCCCCCACCAGCTACCGGCGAGCTCCTCCGCCTCCACCGGGCGAGAGCAGAGGTGCGCTCAACGGCAAGCTCCTCGGCGCATGCGAGCACCTCCTCTCGCCACCCGCCATCGTAGAGCCCCAGCGCGTCCCCGGCCAGTCGGCGAGCACCTCCGTGAATGCCTCATTGCCTCCTCCCCAGGCACCTCTGTCGGTGAGCTCCTCTACTTGTCTTGTTTTGTGATGTCGCCGCCGGTTCGCCGTTTATCTAGGCTCCTCCGCCGCGGAGACTGGCCTGCCATCATTGAAGACCACCACGCGCCTCCCGCGGTTCGTCGGAGCATCGCCTGCTCGCCGTTTCCACCCACGCGCGGGAAGGACTGGTGGTTGTGTAAGTCCATTAGGTCTAGGCCCAATTAGGTTTTGGCATTTGGTGCCACATCACTAAGGACATTGTTTTGCTTAGCACATTCTCTACATGTCTTTTGTGTTGTGTGCGTGTCCGAGGCTTAAGCACAGTTGTGCGAGTCTCAGTCTCTAGCAAGTTGGTCCCATCGAGCACTCGTCTTTTCTCTCCGGGTTTGAGCTAGGTCTTTCTAGATGCTTCGAGAAGATCCGAGAGAGTCTGAGAGAGTGCCAGGTGTCCACGAGGTGGTTGCTTAGAGTCGAAGCCATTAGGTGGGCCCGAGAGCATCCGAAGCTAGGTAGGTCGCAACCAGGGTAGTTTTCATAGCCGCCAAGTCAAGTCGAATCCTTAGGCGCGAAAACTCCCGCCCAATATGACCTAGAGCTTATCTGAAAAGATTCAATCACATCCGAAAAGCCTCCGCGGGTCCCACCAAGTCCATCGTGTCCAAGTTGTGCACATCCCGAGCTAAACCTTCACCGGAAGCCGACAAACTTTCCTACACCCTTCTCCAAGCATCCCAAGTCCTTAGGAAAGAGAGGAGTAAGAAGGAGAGAGAGAGGGAGGAAGATGGCTGCACCAGGCCGCATCCATCGGACGCGTCCAAAAACTGATCGGACGCGTCCAGTCGCTTGGTAACAGGAAAGCTGGCTCTGGCGTCCGAAAAAGTACGCTTGTCGGACGCGTCCGATGAAGTCCAACGCAGCTCTAGTGGCTAAGTCCCCGAGCATCCGAGAGAGAAAAGTCACTGTCGGACGCGTCCGATGAGCTGATTTGACGCGTCCGATGAAGTCCAACGCAGCTCTAGTGGCTAAGTCCCCGAGCGTCCGAGAGAGAAAAGTCATTGTCGGACGCGTCCGATGAGCTGATCGGACGCGTCTGGTGCGGGCCAGACCAAGTGCCGAACAGCTCGCGCACACCCAGCCGGACGCGCCCACAATTGATCGGACGCGTCCGATGAACTCATCGGACGCGTCCGATGAACGAACCGACTCTGGCCAGAATTAATCCCAGCCACTCGTTTGAACTTCTGTCTGCTCCGATGCATGTTTGACACCTGTCCACCACGACTTGGGAGTATATAAGGGACTCGGGGGAGGCTAGAAAATCGAGCTCATTATTTTGCACCCACCTCTTGTGTTCTTGAGTGAGAGCTTCTCCCCGTGGCCTCTTCCTCCTCCCATGGCCTCCACACCTAGGGGTTTGCACTTGAGAGAGAGAGGAGAGGAGAAGGAAGGAGAGGGAAGGTAAGCACGGTATTCTTCTCCGTTCCCTCATGGTTGGGCTTGGTTTCTCCGCGGGATTTGGCATGGTTTTTGGGTTTCCCGGTGAGTCTTTGTGTGTGTGCTCCTTGGGTCTCACTTGCCGGTGTTGAGTCCTCCTGTGCCATCCCCGAGCTTTGACGTCCAAGCCTTCCTCCGTGAACTGCTTCACCAACACCGTACCACTTCACCAACGAAACCCTCACCACAGGCGGGGTCACCCGGTGCGGGAACCGGGTGCTTCCACTTCGCCGGAGACGAGGTCCGAGGGAAGCCGTGGTCGACGTCAACTCCGGGTGTGAGGACGCCAAGTTGCCGACGTCAACACCACGTGTTCATGTCTCCGCCGGTCCGTGTCAAGCTGAAGACTTCCGTCCGAGAACACGTGTACAAATACCACTTCCGCGGTGGTCGGTGCCTTGCGAGGTGCCGGGGTGTCGGGATAGCCCTCGACGTGTGAGGGAGCCCGGCCTCGGTTTGAGGGTCCGAAGCGAGCCCGGGAATTCCCGAAAGCTTCCCGAGTAAGTTGCCGGCTAGGGACGAGAGAGTCCCGGTCACTCTCGAGTGACTTCGGCATCGTGGAGTAGGTGCTTGCACCGAACCACGTAAAAAATCGTGAGTCTCCTTCTTTTACTTTCTTGCATTTAATTCCTCGCACTTCCATTACTTGTTGCCTCTGCTACAAGAGAAGTGATTTTTATTGACGGTTGAAGTTCGTCATACAAAGTCAAAAAATGTCATAGTAGGTGTTTTATGACGACCTTATGACGAAAACTCAGTTGTCATAGTATGTGCGTCATATATTTGTTTTGATGACGAAATGACTATTTTTCGTCATAGTAAATAAGTTTTCTATGACTAATGATAACTTTGTCATGATGTGTATCGTCATAAAATGCAAGGTCAGGAGGTTTGGTGCCACGTCATCATCCAACGTGGTGGGTGATGTGTCATTGCTGCCACAGTTTATTTTCAATTTTTTAGCTAATTATGCAGACCCAACATGGGCCCATTATTCATGGCCCAATCCATTTTGCCATTTGATAGAACCCATAATTTATTTACGCTCATAATTTATTTTTTATTTTTTTATGTTGACCCAATATCATCCCAATATTTTCGGCCCAATCCTTTTTTAGCCTTTTTTCATCCAACTGGCTCTCAATTTATCATTA
>SPJY01036672.1:0-10660 GCA_005191435.1 Raddia distichophylla | reverse complement strand
TCAAATTTAAAGTAGATTATTTCACCAATTTTTCCTTGTCAAACGGGTAAGAAGTACGTAAGGGAGGTTGCTAGCTTCATCGCATGCAAAAAAAAAATGTATAGAAAAAGTCTATATTACAACCTGAACTATGACTCGTTTCGTCTACGTACCCCATAAATTATGAAACCAGTTATTTTAGCTCACAAAATAAAAAACCAACACAAATAATCTACTGGAATGGTTTTATACATGGTTTTGCCCACATGGCAACTGACATGACAGTCCAATCACAAATAAACAACAAATAAAAAAGTGGGGCCTTTACGTAAGTCTTTATCTTCCTCTCCCCCCTCTCCTCTCTCTACCATCTCCTTTCTCCTATGTCCTTGCTCCATCCCGCCGCCGCCTCCTCCCCACCCCTGTCAGCGCCAATCCCTCCCCGTGTCGCTCCGCGTCGGTCCCTCCCGTGTCACTCCGCCTCGCGCTGGCCCTCCTCTCCCCTCCCCGCGCCTCCTCCCTTCCTTGCGCCGGCCCTCCCTGCCCTTCCTCCTCGCACCGCCCCTCCTGCCGTTGGCCCCTCCCAACGCTACCCCCCGGTCCTCCAAGTGCCGGCCCTCCCCTTGTCCTCATCTTCATCACCTACGGGGTGCGCGCAACCGCCACATCGCCGCCCCCTGGTGTGGGACGCCGTCGTCGTCTTCAGCGCGTCGCTGCCGTCCGTGGCTCCGCCTTCAACACACACGGGCGCCTCTACCCCTGGAGCCTCCTCGCCGCCCTAAGGAGAGAGGCCGAAGGAGGGGCGGCCGGAGGGGAGAGGGAGGAGGAGGGGTGGGTCGGAGGAGAGTGACAAAGAGGAAGGAGGAGAAGGAAGGGAGAGAGAGAGAGCTGACTGTACATGTGGGCCCAACGTTTTTGCTGACTGTAGATGCTGATTGTACTTCCACGTCACACGCCACGTGAGCAAAACCACCCAAAACCACCGCGGAGGGTTTTCACGTTGGTTTCATGATTATAGGGGGGAAAATATTTAGTTTCATATTTCAAGGGGGTGTGTAGACGAAGGGTCATAGTTCAGAGTGCAATATAGATTTTTTTCCAAATATATATTATAGCATTGGAAAAGTCTATATTACACCCTGAACTATGACCCTTCGTCTACAAACCCCCATGAACTATGAAACCAGGTATTTTACCTTCGAAACCGTGAAAAATGTGCAGATAACCCCATGTGGTGGTCTTTTGGGTGGTTTTGCCCACGTGGTAGCTGAGGTGGATGCTTAATCAGAAAAAAACAACAAAATAATCCGTGGGACCCGTTTGGAAGCCTCTAAGTTCATCTTCCTCCTCTTTTTCTCTCTCCTCCCTGTTCATCTTCCTCCTCCTTTTCTCTCTCCTCCCTAACCCTCTCGCTACTTCACTCTCGATCTCTCCTCAGCCAGCCGCCGTACCTCCTCGCCTCCTCCTATACTATCCCCTGCACTTGAATGGAGGCAGCCGATGGAGGGCGAGTTGGCCGGCCGGCGCGAGGCGAGGCACGGGGCGAGTGGCGGCCAGGACGGCGGCGGCATCCGGCGTGGGGCGTGGCGTGGAGACCGACGCAGGGCAAGGAGGCGGCCAGGGAAACGATGGCGTGGCGAGGAGGTGGCCCGTGTAGAGGCGAGGCGCACGGCAGGAGGTGGCCAAGGCGGCGGCGGTGTCCGGCACGGGGCGAGGAGGCGGCCAAGGTGGTGGCGGCGTCCGGCGCGAGGCGAGGAGGCGGTCAGGGTGGTGGCGGCGTTCGATGTGGGGTGAGGCGAGGCGTGGCTGCCGGCACAGGGCGAGCCCCTCGATGTCCAGGACGGCGGTGATGGGCAGAGAGAGGGAGAAGAGAGAGAGAGGGGGGGTTGGGGAAAGGTTAGGGGGAGAGAGGATGGTTGGCGGCACTTTTTCTTTCTTTTTATTTCATTTTTGCTGACCGGACTGCCATGTTGCTTCCACGTGTGTAAAACAACCTTCCAAAATGTTACGGGGTGTTATTTGCACCTTTTTCACGGTTTCGGGGGTAGAATATCTGATTTCATAGTTTAGGGGTATGTAGACGAATGGTCATAGTTCAGGGTGTAATATAGACTTTTTCCTATAACATTTGACTTAAAAATAAGTGGAAGCTCTATTATAAAAAATGAAAAGGTATCACATCACCATTGTTTCCTTTTTGTTGGTGTAATCAGATCAGATACGATCGAATAGTACCGGATATGGATACGGATCCATGTGTTTTTGTCTGACGTGGATATGGATATGAATAATGCGGATATGGATATGAACATGGATATTTTCGGATATAGGCACGAATAGTGTCAAATATAAATACGAATCATCAAAAATAGATATTTTCGGATATAGTTCGGAACGTATATTACTCGGATAATATGTAAAAAATTTCATGCTTGAAAATTCACCAATATAATATGTTTAAATTTATGTTAGTCAATGTAGAGTTGTATTGCTTGTCATATAAAGTATTTTTAAAAATGTTATACATCGGATATTATCCGTTATTATCCATATCTGCAAAAAAACTGAATATTTATAAAACTATCCATATCACTATCCGACATGCACCATTTCCACCTCTCTTTTCGACGAAACTTTTAGCCCCTCTTGATCTCTACGCATTCTTTTCTTCTGACAAGTCCATTATAGGTTACACGTACATGGTGGAAGACAATTATTGATTGCATCGATAAATCACTATGAGTATAAATCTGAGAAAATTGAGTTTTTGCCACTCAAAACATTGCCGCTCACAAATTTGCCACTCTCAAATTGACGCTCGCAAAGAAGCCATTGCAAACAATTTCTATTCGCACATTTGCCATTTCGGGACATTTTCGCCTAATACACGAACCAAGTACGCAAGAATTACAGGAAAAATACGTGGTCCCATATGTCATCCTCTTCTTTCTCCTCCTTCCTCTTCCTCCTTCCTTCCTCTCTCTTCTCTTTTTGCTCTGGTGGACATGGTGGAGGAGGCAGCGGCGAGCTTGACGGCAGCGGCGACACGAGCTCGGCGACATGACGGAGGCGACGGCAGCGACGGCAACGGCGGGCTCCTCCAGAAGCCAGCGCCGTAGAAGCTCGCCCCACACTTCCTTCTCCATCTCGCATAGCTCCGACGCTGTTGCCAGTGCAGGCGTGACCGGCCACTCCGCCTCCGCCGCCTTGGCCTTGGTCGCCGCCTCTGCCAGCGATCTGCAAGAGGCGTCCCCGACGAGGAGCTCCTCCATCTCCTTCCTCTTGGCCGCGGTCGCCCTGGCGGCGCGCCTGCTCCGGCGCAGCGCGTGGATGGCCCACCGGCAGAGGGCGGCGGGCGTGCGCACCGCGGTGAGCACGACGAGCTCCAGGACGGCGCAGGGGAAGCAGTAGCACATGACGGCGAGCTTCTTCGCCGTCCCGCCAGCCACATCTCGGAGGGGAAAGAGGACAGGAAGGAAGGAGAGGAAGGAGGAGGAGGAAGGAGGAGTGGGTGAGGATGACATGTGGGCCCACGTATTTTTTTCTGTATTTGTTGCATATTTGGCTTGTGTATTAGGCGAAAATGTCCCGAAATAGCAAATGTGTGAGTGAAAATTGTTTACAGTGACTTTTTTGGGAGCGTCAATTTGAGAGTGGCAAAGTTGTGAGCGGCAATGTTTCGAGTGGTAAAAACTCAATTTTCTCGAATAAGTTTTCCCCGACGAAAATTGCAATGACTGATGTGCGGGCTTTTGCCGGACGGGCATGAAAGAGGGGCAAATTGACAATTTAAGGGCACCTCTGTAAATTTTCTACTATCATAAGTACTGAAAGGACCGAGATGACGCCTAGAGGGGGTGAATAGGTGTGACACCAAACTCAAACTTCAGCTCGCTGCGGAGATAGGTTCGGACTGTTCGTGACACCCCTCGGACAGTCCAAAGTCAACTGTAAAGATTTCACCCCCAAATCTCATGAAACGTCCTGCACCACTCAAACAACAAGAATACCAAAAAGCAATATCGTAAGAACACATGTGAGGTTTCCCTCAAGCACAAGATAGGAAATAAAGTAGATCTAGTAAGAGAGAAAACTCAAACCAAATACGAAGTGAGACACGGGGAGTTTTATCCCAAAGTTCGGATCTTTGAGGAGATCCTACTCTCCGTTGAGGTAGGCTCAACACTGTAAAGCCCGAGTCCCACTTGACTCTATTTCTCTCGGATTTGTGCCAAAGTACTCACCGAATATCACCTTGATTCCTTTCCTTATGGAGACAGAACCACACATTCACAAACAATTCGAGGCCAACCACACCGTTCCGGTGGCTCACGGTGACGCCTAGCCGTCTAGGAGTCCTCAACCTCCAAGAGTAACAAATCTGACGAGAAATCACTCACTTGGAGGTGACCAAGGTGCTCACGAGATGAACCAAGCTTAGATCTAGCACCAATCTAGGTTCTCCACCCTCAAATAAATCTCACAAGATGCAATAGAAGGGAAGATGCTTTTAGGGTTCTTGGGTGAGAGAGAGAGAGAGAGAGAGTGAAATGAATCCGAGTCATGCGCACAGTGGTACCCTGCTGGGAACAGTGGAATGGGTATATATAGCTCCCCCAGATCTAGCCGTTAGGGTACAGTAAGTGAGATTCGGACTGTCCGTAACACCCTTCGGACTGTCCGAGGTAGGCTGTGAATAGTGACTCAAACAAAAGTATATTTGAGATCTGGAGGGTATGTGGATCAGAGAAATGGGTTCAGAATCTCCAAATGTGGCTAAGTGATTCGGACTGTCCGAAGATCTCTCGGACAGTCCAGTAAATCGAATAAATCAAGACAGAGAGCTCAACTGGAGGGTACCTTGGACAGTTCGACCTTTCGGACAGTCCGGACCAAATCTTTGGATAGTCCGGTAAACCAAATAATTCAAGACAGAGAGCACGTCTGGAGGGTGCCTCGGACAGTCCGACCTATTCGGACAGTTCGAGCCAACACACGGACAGTCCGAACGTAGAGAAGTGTTTTGGGCATGGAAATAGTGGAGAATCTATTGGATGACTAAGATTTGATCTAAGACCATCTTTTGAGCACCAGAGTCACCTCATATAATGATTTCTTGTCGAATCCCCCTTTATAGTACGACCGTCCTTAGACTCAATAAAATAAAGATTACAAGCGAAGAATAATTGAGCCTTCAATCGAATACTTCTTCAAGTCCTTCGACTAAATATGATTGCCAATTTAATTCTCTGTCCACAACTCAGTTAAATCGTTAGTATGAGTCTTTAGTAGTTGGCATCAATCACCAAAACAAAGTTAGGGGTCTAGATGCCTTTTCAAGTACATATAATATTATGCACTAAATTCTTAATTGACGATTTTAAGTCAGGTATGCATACATATGTTTCTGCGGTATAAACAACATATATAGATGACATGAGACAGAATGCACATAGTGCTGGAACTTTAGTTCGTAGCTCACGAGAAACTCGAACTCGGTGTAAATGAGCACGAGACGAACATATTTTCTAGCTTGGTCAAAAAAGAGCACAAACCGAGCCAGGCCCTGGCTCGCTCGTAGCTCGTACACAAATCAATAGCACAGCAAAATGCAACAAGCCCATATGCGATAGCCGACAGGCCAACAACCACTAGCGGCCAACTCCGAAGCCAATAATGGTTTCAGTCCAAGTCCAATAAACAAGCAGCGATCCAATCCATTCCCGTTTGGCGTTCCCCAATTCACTGCGAGCAACAACCAAGTATCCAACAACAAACGAGCCACGAGCGCTCGTGAGCTTTAGCGAGCCCGAGCCCCGCCGGCTCGCTCGCAAACACGAGCCGAGCCTAAACAAGCCTGGGCTTTCTCAGGCTCGGTTCGTTTCCATCCCTAGATGCAAGTGTCTCCCTAGAAAATGAAATTACCGTCCAAATATTCCAAATAAATGCCACTTGTTGTCAAATAAAAGACATGTTAATTCGATGCGGTGCAAATCCAACATTAACAAAATATTCTCTCTGATATGACATGGTAACACCCACGATTTTATGTAACCTAGCTACTTAGGTGTTTCACTACCAATGAAAAGCTAATTCCGTCGTGTCGAGCCATCATGTGGGGTGGAGAAAATGGATGGGGCCGCCACAACTTGTGGTGATTAGGAGGACTAGAAGAACCACATCACCAACTATAAAACAAGGGACAAAAAGTTTTGCTTCCTAGTCCCTTGCCGCCGCCACGCGTGGAGCATGTGAAGTAGATGCTTTGCTGCTTCCCTATGAGAAAGAGAATGACGAGCGTTGCCACCTATCGTCGAGGAAGGAGGAACTTCGATTTGGGAGTAGCTGAATAGGGTTTGGATGTGTGGGAATAAGGAGAAGTGGTAGTTGGGCCAATTTTAACCTAGAGTCAGCTGACATAAGGAAGATGTGCGGCAGTGGCAACCGATGAGGAGTGGCAATGGAGACTATCCACTCAAAGTGCGCAGGGGGAGAGGAGATGTGTTAGGTTGGGAAACACAAGAGTTTCTCAAAGCAAAATTAAGGAAAAATAAAGTGAACCAAAAACCCTAGGATTCAATCAACATATCAAATTTGTGCAACTAATTAACTTACCTTTTTCTAGTTTTACCTCACAGAAAATATCTTGTTGAACCGCAATTACTATTTTCGCCCCTAAATATTTCTATTATTATAAGTGGCTTATGATGACAGCGGCGGTGGTTTCACCAACTTCCAACAATGAAAAAACATTCCTAAGACGTTTATTTGTAAGCTATCTTAAGACGATTTGAAGTGATTTTTCTAACTCCAATCACAAATGACATCACTTATAAGCGATAGTTTTGGCCTTGTTCGTTTGCCCGTTGTGTTGCGTTTACTGGCGTTGCGTTCAGCGGTTCGTCCAGTTCGGTGGAAGACCAGTTCAGCGGAAGATAGGACGGTTCGACCCCGAACACTGTAGCCCTAATAGCAGAGCTTCAGAATCTACTTTCCCCATTCATGGTGGCCCGTGAGCGGTACAGCAACACTCCTCCTATCCAACCCCCTTCCAGATTTCGTTTGCCGACGCCTCCGCGACGGCGTCGTCCCCCCTCTCCGCCGGTCGATCTGGCATCTCGTCCCCAACGCCGTTTCCGCCGAGCGCGCGGCAATCGCTCTGAAGGGAAACGCGGGCGCTACGCTAGCACAGAATCAAAATTCTACCGCTGAGACCCAGGACCCCCTGTAAGTAATTGACCACAGATCGAGATTACCTCACGACGCGCAGTGCAGCGGAAGACGGGTCGATGAAGCGGGTTCAATCGATCTACGCGTAGTGGTACGGAAGTAGTCGTTCACGGCGATCCCATCGCCTCCTCCTCGCTGGTCAGCAACAACCCACGAGGTGTGCCGTGGCCGATCCCCATGCCGTGGAGGTCGTCGACGAGCTCCGCGTGCTCGTCGAGATTCGCGATCTCCCCGCGCAGCCTGTCTTCAAACGGACGCCCCGGCCTCGTCCGGAGTCCGTTTTCGACGATCTTGGACACTACGGACAAGCCCTCGACGAGAGCTTTCCAACGCATCCAACCGCATCACGAAATTCCTTCTGGATCAACGGGAATTCGCGAAACAGTGACGCGACCAGATTCTGGACGCGAGCAGATCACGTCGTCTTCTTCGGTTCGTCTTGCGGTTGATCAAGCCAGCGCCCCAAGTGTTGCGCCTCTACCGGAATACACACATCCGGTGATTGGAATCTGCCCACGGCGACGTGCTAGCGCCGGTCGCAGGCGAGGGAGAGAGGTGACGGCTAAGGTTTGGTGGAGAGGGAAAACCTAATTTCCTCAGGGTATACTCAAGCCTCTCCACCGCCTCCTTTATATAGTCCCATCGTGGGCCCTCTACACTAGAGGCCCTAACCCGGTCCATGGCTCATGTCTCACATGGTCCATGTAGCCCATGTCATACATGGTCCCACACATCATTGAGCTCACATCCGATGTGGCATATGATTGTCAATTGGGCATATAATTCCTTCACGCTCACTCACCTCTTCCTCAAGAGAAGGCTCATGCAGCGCTACCGGCGATTCGCCAGCCGTTGATAGGGGAAGCCCCGCACGCCGTTGCGCAGACCTCCATCGCTTCTACACCCCTCCATCGAAGAAGGTACCTACATGTCGCGATGCCTTGAATTGGAACCCTGCCGTCCCCTGCTCGTCCTCCCACGTGCCACCTCGTCCTGCAATTTTTCCGCCCCCATCGCTGCCTTGTAAGGTGATTTCCAGCTAGTTTGTTAGGGCGGCTTTGTCGTGCTAATTGCTCGTTGTGTACTTAAAATTACTTAAATAAATGTTTTTGTTCTAAAGGTAAAATTGGACATGTCTTCCGGCAGCAAGAAGAGGGCAGCGTCCCACAAATGGACATCTTCGCAGTTTGCATCTTTTGTTCAGTATTGCTTGGATCTTATGAAAGAAGGCTACATGACTAAGGGGCACCTTGAGTCCGATGGGTACAACAAACTTGCTCCGCGAATGGGAGATCGGTTTGGTGTTGCACTGATGGCGGATCAACTGAAGAACAAATGGGACAACACCCGCAGGGAATGGTAGAGGTATAAGGCACTGAAGAACTCAACCGGGATTGGCATAAACCCCCACACTAACAATATTGACGCCCCTGATGAGTGGTGGGAAGAAGCGGCGAATGTAATATAGCTGTCCAGTGAATTGCAAATTTCATTTAACGCCTACACGTCTGTTTTTATGCTGCAGCCCATTCCTTGTGTGATCTATTATTGTAGAGGGATAAAAATGTGAACAAATGGAGGTATGGTTTTACATTTGAGGCAGAGCGTGATGAATTATTCGAGGCCCACACTCCAGCCGCTGCTCGCCCTCATGGTGGTGGCATAGGAGCTCCTACCGAATACATCAACGGCGATAGTGATGACGAAGAGAGATGTCAGTGCGAATGGGGAATCGGTATGGCGCTCAGCGTCGTGCCGGTCAATGTTCCACACAAGTTGATGATGATGGGCCGCAAGACGGCAGACAGATGTCCCAGGGAAGGTCATCTGGGAAACATCCTCGCGACGCCGACTATGAAGCATTTGTTAGGCATCTCAAGAAGGCATACCCTGGTAACAGCTCTAGAAGGCGGCAAGAAAGGTTTAGCCAGTCGGAGCTTTCGCCTCACAAGGACAATTTGGAGCTGCAATCCTGGCTGAAAGAACTCAGAGACTACGGCATAAGCGAGTTGAGCGAAGAGTTTGGAATGGCTTGCTTCGTCCTCCAATAGGAGCAGTACAAGGGAGCGTACCGATGCCTTGCCGGTGGTATGGAAGCCAAGCTTCATTACGTGCGCTTCATTTACGAGCAGATACGCAGAAAGTAATGCTGCCTCCTGAAGATGAACCTCATGCTGTTGCCGGATGCCATCTGTGCATTATCATGTTTCATTGTATGAGACTTGTAGAAATTCTGGCATATTGACTGGCAATTTGTGTTGCACCGTTGTAATATTTCATTTGTATCATTGTATGAGACTTTGATTTTCCTGCATTAATGTGTGTGCATGTGTAAACTATGTGAAGATCTGTTTTTTTTTAGTATGAGTGGAGATCTGCCTGATGAACCTGAAATATTACTATTTTTGCTTGCAATGACAGTCACATCTCATTTGCAATGCTGCATCACAGGAAATAATATCTGTAGCTTCGCTGCTACTCAGATCATGATACCAGTTACTTTGTAGTCCAGATAATATATCAGTGTGTCATTGTAGTCAAATAAATCAATGCTACTCAGTCATGCTGCTGTGTGAAATAAATCAATAATGCTACTCAAAAGTCCCAAATCTGCTAAGCATTTGATACTTGGCTCCTGGGAAGGAATCCAAGGTGAAAACGATTGTGCAATTCAAAGAGCAATAAGATTACTCCTATCACAGCCTCATTCTCCTTGGGTTTGTTCACATGTTTTCACTGGATGTGCCACTCGGCCACCAATCCAGCAATCCTACTATTAAAGCATTGGGTACAATTACACAAATAAGTGAAAAGCATTGACTACTAACCTGCAACTTTGTGCATCCAAACAAAAAGGCAAAACTCAGCCAAAACAGCAAACCATCTTCAGAGGTTGAGCCTGCAGTATTATTATATATTCAGCTGCTTAGATCAAAGTACACACCAAGATGAAAGTACATTTTCTGCTGCTAGCTAGCTATTGTTTCTGGGCCAATATTGGTGCAGCTAATTTAAGGCAAAATAAATGTTTACAAATGACTGACAAATATATGAGTTTCTCAGTCTATGACATGTCCAGTACATACATGGCAGTCGACATACATTCTGAAAATCATACATGCAGCTACGGATAAATACAGGCACTGCCTTCCTCCTCTACTTGTCAAAAGGCATCACTTCAGCAGCATGACCACGTATTTCGAAGGCGCTGGTTGTACTTTTCATCCTGCATAGCACCCAGAATTAGAGAACTGAGAACATGCACGCATCATTAGCATAAAACACACAACTAATATCGTTTAATCCATATAATTACCATCTTAGAACAGGAGTGACTAATGGCCATGAAAATCTGAATGGAGAGCTACCGCCATCTGATACCGATAAAAGGCTATATAGTGTGTATCCTCTGGCTCGGGAACATACTCTGGAATTGGCACTTGTTGCTCTT
>SPJY01036658.1:0-36838 GCA_005191435.1 Raddia distichophylla | reverse complement strand
TTCGTCGCGAAAAACTCTAGGAGGGAGGGAGAGAGAGGGAGAGAGAGAGAAGAGGCATGGTGCTCCCGGCAGATCATGGCGGCATTCCCGACAAGACTTGACGCTGGTAGCAGCAAGAGGCATAGCAAGAGACACGACGGCTCAACTTGTCTAGTGGTTAGACCATCTCCAACCATGTTCTCTTCATTTCATTCTCTTCCTCATTCTCTTCCCCATATTTTTTTCTCCTTATTTCTCATCATCTGCAATAGAATTCCTTCGAAGGGATTCATGTAGAGATTGGAGAGAGAGTCTCCTTCAAAGGAGAATGGTGTTGACACCCAAATTTGGCTGAAATCGGGTTATGAGAATGGGCCAAGTTAATCGGATTTTTGGGCCAAGATCCATCGGAATATCAGGCCAAATTAGTATTATGGGCTTCATTGATAGAGACGAAAAAGGCTGCGCCTGGAAGAATCCGATAATCATGAAGTGTGGGTCGTCGACTCTCTGTATCTTAGGAAATTTAGACATATCGTATTATACATGGTCGGAATAGTGTTTCATCGGTATCGGCTTTGGTTGTATCGGTATCGGTATCGGTTTAGTGAGTCATCGCGTCTGTATAAATAGGACCAAAGGGTCATAGTTTAGGATCATCTACAACTCAATACACAAACCAAATCTCGTCGAATCCGATCGACTCCGTCAGTAGGTTCAACCTCAGGTAAAGCTGTCTCGATGTAAATCGATCCTTTGCTTGTTGTATCGTATGCAAGACTGCCTCATTTTCGATCTCTTGTATACAAAGCATACTATGACTGTCTCGGTTTTCCGATCTCTAGTATGGACGCGTAGTACACTGCCTTGTTAATTCAATCTGTATTACGTATTTACCTTCACAATGTTGATCGTTGGATGCCTTATGATCGAAATCCTCTTTCTCGATGCATATGACTGTCTCGACTCTGATCGATCTTATATGTGCTTGTTAGGGCTTCTAGTGAATAGTGCATACGCCGATTGATGCTGTGTTTACCTGGCAATTCTGATAGTTAAATCCGATTATGCAAGTTTTCTCTTAAGATTCGACGTATGCGACTTTCTGGGCCCTGACCCATATTTCATATGCTTGTTTTAGGATATTGCATGCTCTAATTAGATTTTCCGATTGGATTTGTATCACTAGCTTTCTAGGACTTTGATTGAATTATATGATTTTGCCGTGGATTAGGTCTTAGTACTTTCTGGGCCCTGACCCATATCTTTGATCACTACATGGTAGAATTAGATAAATCGATTCAGGAAATTGTGGCTAGTTTAATCATAGAAAATACCAAAAATAGTAAAATATGTGCTTTAATGTTTTATTCCGATTATATGCTCTATCGGAAATTTAGCCGATAGAATCATCCTTGTATCGGTTTCCCAAAAGCCGATACGATCAAACCTAATCTGGCTCATTAAAGCCAATTAGGGCCAAGCTACTAACAAATTTTTTTTCTCCCTTATCAATTGCAGGACAAATCGATTGACACGCTTGGTTTGGTTGCGACGCTAGCTCTGACTAGATGCTTCCGGGTGTGTTCGCGAGAGTGACCAACTTTCACGTCAACAAATGGAGGGAGAAATCTCTTCACGAAGAAAACGGTGAAGAGAATCCTTTGGAGCTTTAAAGAGAACCAAAATCTCTTTACGAAGAGAAAATGGGAGGTGAAGGGATGCTCTTGGAGATGGTCTAGTAAGTGTTTCTTCCTTCAATCTCTCTATCTCTCTCCCTCCCTTTCTCAACCGATCTCTTCGTTCCTCCCTCTTCTATCCAGATTTATTACTCTCCTCTCTATTCGGATCTCTCTCCCCCTTTTCATCCTTCTCCTGGCTTCTGTCTTTTCATTTCTCTCAGAGTTTCACTCTCCAATTTTTTCTCTCTCTTCCAGATGCAGAGGAAGAAGTTCTATGATTTTTGTTGCCGTGTTTTTTTCCCCCGCTTGACATTGTATTTCACTAGACATTTTCCATTAGTCCATGCTAGAGATTTTCTTTGTTTCAATTGATCAAGTTCATTGTTTCAATAGATATTTTTCATTGATTTTGTAGGCCGAGATCATTGTTTTATTGTACATTTTTCATTGTTTGAACATGCATTTTTCATTATTTTAGTAGGCCTAGATCATTGTCTTGGTAGTCATTTCTCATTGTTTCTTAGTTATCAATTCTTAGTTATAAAGTAGGCCCGGCGCCCGGCGTGCCTGTGCTGGGGCATGCGACGGTGGCGCACGGCTTGGTGATAAGGTGCCCGTATCGGAGGCAGCGGCGGCGAACAGTAGAGAGAGGGGCGCCTCCCCTCCCATGCAATAGCGGTGGTTTGGTCGCGGCGGCGACATCGCTCGGTCATGACAATGGCATCGCTCGGCCACGGCAGTAGCGTTCAGCCACAAGGCAGCAGCGGTGCTCAACCATCGCAGCGGCGTTGGGCCCCGGCAAAGGCATCACTCAGCCACGGCAGTTGTCGGCGTTTGCATTCGACGACGAAGGATGACGGGCGCGGCGGCGATGGCGCCTCGTCGGTGTAGATCGGGGCCGGTGATGGCGCCCACGCCCGCAAAGGCGGCGCACCGGGCCACGGCGAGGCCAGGGCACCGTCGATGACGAGGTGTCGGTGTAGAGCGTCAGCGGTGGAGAACTGGGAGAAGGACTCACCATCTCGAGGCAATGGCGGAGGTTGTGGATTGTGGACGAAACAGGGCTCGCCAGCCCTCCCCGTTGATGACGCGGCGGCCGGCGTGCCCACGCCGGGGCACGCGGCGGCGGCTCTGGCTTGAGGTCGTGGCCGGCGGCGGTTGAAGTGATGCGAGCTCGCAGCGGAGAGGCGCTGTAGATCGTGGCGCGCCCGGTGACGTGCTGTTTTCGAACCTACGGAGGAAAGGCTCGCCGGCCTTCCCTAATAACGGCGCGGCCACGGCGCTGCGGCGGCGGTGACGACGGGGACGCGGCACGTCACGGCGGCACACGCCAAAGCGCACGGCCACGATGGCCCGGCCCTCGCCAGGGCCAGGGGTGGCGGCGCGGCGTCAAGAAGTGATGGCGACGGCGGCGGTGGCCGCGACTCAGGCTCGCACCGGCACCATGGTGTTGGAGAAGAGGGCAGGCGGCGTCGGTGCGCCGACCGGCGTCAAGCGCCGGGCGCGGAGCGCGGCAGGGGATAGGCGGCAACCTCGCGGCCCGCCTAAGCTTCGAGTGGCACCGGCACACGGCGCCTGGAGATGGAGGTGCGGCGCGGGTGCCCAGGCCGCGGCGGAGTCAAGGCCTCGCCGGCGCGTGGCGCCGAGATGGAGGAAGCGGCGTCGTGAGCCGCGGCGGCGGGCTCGCTAGAGGCGGCACGCCCTGCTCGGCGGCGACGTGGGGGAGGCGGCTCGCGAACCTTGGCCGGCGTGGGCACGCCCCTCCCCCCTTCTCTTCTTCTTCGGGTCAAGGAACGAGAGAGAGAGATTCAGAAATGAGAGCGTGGGAGAAGAGAGTTGACCGGGGAGCTCGCCGACGTCAGCCTCCGACCTTTTCTTGTCTTCTCATTGCCTCGGTCGCAGGTGCCTCATAGCAGATCGATCTGCTATTTTTTATTGCGAAATTGCTTGATCGCAGTCGCCTGCAATCTGGGCATCCGTACAGGCGATTTTGTTTTTCACACCATTTGAACCAAAATTTCAAGAGGAGAAAGAAGGGGAGGAAGGAGGGAGAAGGGAGGAGGAAGAAGGAAGAAGGAAGAAGGAGAGAGCCTACCTCGCCGATGTCGAGCTTCCCATCAACCTCGCCGGCAAGCTCGCCGCCGTCGGCAGTTCGGGTTAGGGTTAGGGTTCGGAGGTTGGGGGTTTTGTGTTGTCTTGGGCTTTAGAGGGTTTTGTGTTCGGGTTGAAGGAGGAGCGGCCGGCGGCGAGGGCGCCACTGGCCGGGGCGGTGCCGGAGGCGGAGGGAGGGTTGGGTGTTTTGTGTTGTCTTGGACTTTAGAGGGAGGTCGAGGAGGAGCGGATGATGGGTTGGAGGAGGAACGGCCGGCGGCGAGGGCGCCGCTGGCTGGGGCAGCAGTCAGAGGCAACGGCGGTGGAAAATCACTGGATGAAGATGAAGGCGAGGAAGACGAAGGGGGTCGGGGCGCCCACTCGACCACACGTGAAGAAAATGAGAGGGAGAGCGTCTGCACGATCTGGCCGTTGGATCAAGATCCAACGGCCAGAAAAATCGCCTGCGTTAGGGCCCAAACGCAGGCACCTGCGCCCCAGTCTGTCCCTTTTTCTTGCTGCGTATTGTACGTCCGAGGAAAAGAAAAGCCAAAAGTCCTTTCCATAAATTGCTCGATCTCCTTTTATTTGATTGATCCGGAAAAGAGGTAAAATATCTCCACTTTGTTTTCTCCACCATTAGCCGATAAATCAGTCAAACACCCGGCTAATTGTTCTCATAACCCGATTAATGATAAACTAAGTAGTCGATCCAAATTTAAATATGTGCTCAGTACTTGAAGAGGTCAGAGGGTCTTTGTTGGCATCCAATAAATCCCAGAAATATATGCCAGTGCCGCCATATCTCCCGGTCTTGGCCAACTACAATCGACCAAGAATTCGGCGACATACATACCTTTCTCTGATGCGTACCCCCACAATGAAAATGTCGTGAGATAGCCAATGAGCACATGCCCAGAGTCCGTATGATCCATCTAATGGTGGAATGGGTCTCCCAAGTAAGTGATGTCGTGAGTCGATGGCAAGGTGACTCCGGGTGCTTCCACTTCGCCGGAATCGGAGTCCGAGGGAAGCTGTGAAGGACGTCAACTCCGGGCGAGCGAGCCACTACGTTGCCGACGTCACCACCAAGCTTGGAGTCTCCGCCAGTTCCGCGTCAAGCCGAAGACTCTCGACGAACAAGCTTATACCAAATACCTCTCGCGTGGAGGTCGGCGCCTATGGGCGTCGGGTGTCGGGATAGCCGTCTCCTCGTGAGGGAGCCCGGCCTCGGTGTACGGGTCGGAAGCGAGCCCTAAAGCTTCCCGAGTAAGTTGCCGGTTAGTGACGAAAGGGTCCCGGCTATCCTCGGATAGCTTCGGCACCTAGGAGTAGGTGCTTTGCACCGAACCTAGTAAAAAATCCCGTGTTCCCCTTTACTTTTTGCATTTCAATTCAAGCTTGCTTCGGCTATTTATTTGCACTTGTGTAGTTTCCGCGTTAGCGCGTACTCTAGATAGTTTAGCTTTCGGGTAGCTTTGTTAGCTTGTTAATTTGTTTAATTAATCAAGAAAAACCCAAAAATCCTAAAAATCATCCTATTCACCCCCTCTAGGCCGTAGATCCTTTTAGAGGGGCAGCCATGGGGTTGGCTATCCAAAGCCACCGCCGGCTGCGGTGAAAGAGCCAAGATTTGGAGCGCTAGCTGGGACAGGACGTTGAGGAGGACGCAGGAGGGAGGTGGAGGCTAGAGCTGAGAAGTTGTTCCATGGAGGTACTCAACGATGACGGCTATGAAACCCTAGCCGCACGCACGCCCACACGTCATATGGGTACTCATACGTCCTTTTTTGTGTAGTGTTATAGTTTGACCTGTTGTTTCTCGCGTGGTTCTTCCAGTCAAATTTGAGGATTCCATCAAAGCTAAACTAGCAACTTGAACGCACCCCTGGGGCTTTTATAGAACCTTGAAATGTATAAATTTGTAAATATGTAAAAAGAATTTTAAATTAAATAATCTTCAGAAATTTTAAATGATTCTAGCCTCTTAATAAATGTTAAATGATTGTAGCCTCATAATAAGTGTTAAAATGGTACTACCTGTTCTCGAAAAGAAGTCGTCGTTAACTGTTTAGCATACATTTGACCATTCGACTTATTCAAAAAAGTTACATAAATATTATTTATTTTGTTGTGATTTGATTTATTATTAAATTTATTTTAAGTATAAATTTATTTTTATATATTTGTAATAATTTTTTTTTAATATGATGAATGATCAAACGTGTATCCAAAAGTCAACTGCGACTTTTTTAAAAAACGAAGGGAGTATTAAGAATCAAAATAACCTTGAAATGATATAAGTTTTAAAACATGAAAAAATTAAATTGAAAAATGTTGAGAAATCTTTAATTGATGATATAAAAAATGTTGAGAAACCATTAAAGGAATTTGCTTTAGATAGCTGCTCGCAGGCCCAACATCCCATGTGCCCCCATCACCCTAAAAGACCCAGCTTATCGTTGTTGTGTGTATTAGCCATTGCCTCGTTCTAACCACACAATAAGAGTTAGGGAGAGAGAGAGAGAGAGAGAGAGAGAGAGAGAGAGAGAGAGAGAGAGAAGAGGCATGGTGCTCCTGGCAGATCGTGGCGGCGTTCCCAACAAGACTCGACGCTGGTAGCAGCAAGAGGCATAGCAAAAGACGCTACGGCTCAACTTGTCTAGTGTCTAGTAAGTGTTTCTTCCTTCAATCTCTCTCCCTCCCTTTCTCAACCGATCTCTTCGTTCCTCCCTCTTCTATCTCTACTTCTTATGTTTGGTCTCTTTGCAAAAGGTTACTGAATCAACTCCAACATGTTCCAAAAAATGCAGCTCATCCAAAAATACTAAAGAAAACAGGTTTATATCTCTCATTTTTCTTAGAAGCAATTAATTGTAATACATTTGAAATTGATAGAGATAACTTTTTTTTTCTCTACAAGTGTTGCTCCATAGTCCATCCCCTGCATAACGTCCATCTGTCAGGCGGATGCTACTAGGGGTGTAAACGGATCGGATTCGGATAAAAAATCACCTAAACCATAACCAGATCCGTATAATATTTTTCGGATTCGGATCGGATAATTTTCGGATTCGGATTCGGATCGGATTGGATAATTTTCGAATTCGGATCGGATTTTTAATTAATCGGAGCAGATACGGATATTAATAAAATTATCTCTCCTCTGCCTCATATTATAATATTTTTGCCAAATTTAAAAGTCACAAATTTAAATACATTCCTAAAAGTATTGCACAAGTTTTATATGAATACAACACACATTATATACAAATATATCATTGCAATAATATCAACTCATTAAAACAAGGAAGTGTGCAGTAATTATTTTTGGATATTTCGGATATCCGAATCCGAATCCGAAAATATCCGACTAAATCCAAAATCATATCCGAATCCGAATCCAAAATTGCATTTTCGGATAATATTCGAATCCGAATAGCTAATCGGATGCCAATTTCATGATCAAATTTGCCAATTGTCGGATTCGGTAAGCGGATATCCAAAAATATCCGCTATCCGATTACACCCCTAGAAGCTACTCATAGAACGAGTAAGTTTCCATGCCACACAACAAATCCAGTTGTTTTGCACGTATATCTTGCTTCATGCACACGTTCTCACATAAAAAAAATGCTTATGCAAACATGTACTAGCATGGATTTATCAGCCTAGGGTGCTTTGCTACTACTTTTGTAGATGGCTCATGTCACATTCCACCAGTCCTAGGTGCTTGCCTACTCCGTTAGCAGATGGCTCAAGTCATTTCACAGCAGTAGTTGGGTGCTTGCCTACTTTTGTAGATGGCTCATGCCATTGACACCATCGATCCAGGGTGCTTGGATACTCCTTTGCTAGATGGCTCATGTCATTGACTGTATTAACAAAACACATCCACTCTAATGTTGTCCTTTTGCTCTATGCATCAACAACGTTTAAATTACACTAGGGATGAACAGCGTGCTTACGCGCGCTGGACCCGTTTGTGCTACATCTACCGGGCAATTTTATTTCCCAGCTACGCACTTGGTGGATCGCTGTGTTTTTGTATAACAGTGGCATTAATGTGATAAAAACAGACAGTGATGAAAACATATACATCTGAAACATGATTTTACATGTTGCATTCAGTATAACCAAACCTTTTTTAAGGATTTAGAAGTAAAAACATGCGGATGGAAAAATACTAATGAATGTTGCAGTCATTGGTATAAAAAGGATAAATTGGTAGCTAGTTTATCTGGAGCGTGTGAACTACAAAGTATTGTTTGTAAGCATTAATTTGATAGAAAGTCCTAGCCTAATTAGCCAAGAATATAAAGGAAAGATGAAACAGGGAAAAATAGAAAACCGAAAGCAGGTAAGCCGATGGAACTGTAACATATAGAATGGGATTGTATTGTACAGTATCATCGAAGGTCAATGAAGGTGACATCTACATACTCAATAAAAAGGTAGGAAAAAGTTGAAGCTGCAAAAAGGTAGGAAAAACTTTTCTTCTCATTGATTTAAAGTTCGAAATTAGACTTCCATTCCAATGTTTTGACTCCAGACAATATTTGAAAAGTTAGATGGGGTCTGAGGCTAGCCAATCCATTGAGAAAGATAAACTTGCATTTTACAATTAAAAAACCCAAACATGAATTGTAGTATTTCACAGGCAAAGTAGTTGACCCTTATCGTTAATTTGAGTCAGTCAATCTAATGAGAAAGATAAACTTTCATTTTACAATGAAAAAACCCAAACATGAATTGTAATATTTCACAGGCAAAGTAGTTGACTCTTATCGTTAATTTGAGTCAGTCTAAGGGCGAGCTTGAATACAACTGACAGAATGACTCTTTCAAGGGCCTTATTCACTGACAATTCCTCTAGCATCTATTGAAATGAGCTTTTAGTGCTGCCAATTTCAACCACAACATTATTGTAGTAGGAGAAAGGCATATATGGTGAGTATCAGTTAAATCCTGCAAAATTAACCATGAACACAAAATGTAAAATAAACCGAGGCAAAGGAAACAGTTATTAGTTAGAGGCCCAATACAAATAGGGCTAAGATAAACATGACAGATAGATGTAAAGGGCTGGTTACAGAATGAAAGCAATAGACACCAAGATAAAATGCAACACCTATAAGAGGTTATATAACCATACAGAAATCGTTCCAACCAAATTAAACCAAAAATAGGAAACATTAGACTTGTAACTAAATTCACATATCCTTTGAAGAGACCAGAGCTGTAGACTAAGTTTCGGTATCATAAACTTTGGCCTGAAGCTTTTGATCATGTCATCATGTGCAAGTTCCCTTTATGTGGAAGAATAGTGCTGAAATTGCAAGAATGGTATGATCACACAAATGGCTAGATATGTGAGCATCAAATTTGAGCAACATAAGCCATTAAAATACAATGAACTATGCTTTACATTAAGAACATAGGTAGTCCCTAGATTGATCTTGTGATGGCCAAAGGGTGACACCTCAAGAAAGGCATGACAACATAAGTAAAATGTATACCGTTCAATGGCCCTATCAGTTTAAGATTTTTTATCCATACAACCATATTTCAGTCCTCCAGCGGGAAAAAAAACTAAGCACATTCAGATTTATGAGGCACCAAATAGCAGTAATCAATAGTGAGGGCTCTTACTAAAAATAAACAGTTCTTTCATTCATGGAGAACAGATCAAGAATAAATTGGAATTCACTTAATTGAGTTAATTGATGATATGAAAGGCTGTGGAGCAGAAGCCTCTGTAGTTCAACCTGTTGTTAGTGCCATTCACTCTGTTTTTTTAAACATGTATGTAGTATGTCCCTATATGACTCAACTGAATACCTTGTATCCCTAACTAATAGTAGAGTCATATAGAGACATAATACACTACACATAGATGTTTTTGTAGCTCGCACGGTCGCAGTAAGAAAGGCAGAAATTTGATAAGAAAGAAAATATAAATGAACCGATATGGTTAAAAGTAAATCAAGAAATACCAGGAGCAATAACAGTGAAAGGGATAAATGTGCGAAGAAATGACATTATAAGGAAAAGAATGTAGGTGCGGAAAACATCTCTGGCAGGTAATAGATCGCCCATGAGAAGAAATAAATGGTTGGCGTAAAATTAGGACTTGGCAGTACTGATTATCGCCAGAAATGATAACTAAACAGAGATAACATCGCAGGAAGAGAGCTGCAATCATACTAAGTACTGGGGAAAATCATCGATGCCGATTGTCAATACTTTGTAGCAGTATGTACCAAGAAAAGCTCCCAATAGTCCAAAAATATTAGGTAAAAAGAATTTGAAAGAGTTACCAACAGTCTTGGCAACCTAGTAATAATTTTCCAATATGAAGCTGACTTTAGAAGACATTTGTCACTGTAAGGTTGATATAGAACACAGCTAGGATAAAATAGTAAAATAGTAGTAATCATATGTCATGTTTATACATGGAAGGCAAAGGTTGACATGTTTAACATAAATGCAATCTTATGGCATGCAGAAATGAAAGGGGTGCACTAAGATGATAATACGAACATTTAGCTTTATGGAAAAAAGGAAATTCAACTTTGGAGAAAGGAAAAGCAACATACTATCAAAACATGCGTCATGTGGACCTCCTTGAAACTGTGTATCTTTTGGTAATAGAGCACATGGCCCTCCACGAAAACGGGCACCGTTTGTTGGCATTGGTTAGGAGGTCATACATTTGGACATTACAATATCTGAAATCATGAATAAAGAAAAGAGCAAAGATCAGCCAAAAAAATGGCAAGCTCACAAAGAAGCAATGGAAGACAAAAACAATATGAATGTATGATGGCAATTGGCACATACTTTGACATTATATTAGCAATCCAAACAGTGTAGTTGTAAATGGGCGGATATGATAATTTAAGAATTATCACTATATTGGGACCTGACCATTTTTTTTTCATATGTCGATTTTAGCTAATTGGCAGACATTTGGCAATGGCAATTTAAAAGTCAATGAGGAGAAGGAATAATAATTTGACATATGTAGCATCACAAATTATAAAAGTGGTGGTCATATCCATTTTGTGACCCCCACAGAATATTTAGGACTAACTTGCTTGACTTGATGTCTTAGCTCGCTTGTTAGCAGTTATGTTAGTTCACAGCAACCTTACTATGCAGATTCCATAGGCGTTGAACAGAGCATCCCTCAAACTAATTCCATGACCCATGTAAGTTTGGTCTGTATACATTCATATGCGATAATGTTACATGGAAGAAGCTAGTAAGAAAAAGGAATGCACAATAATTTTTCACTATTAGAACACTGAATAATAACTGCGGTGATAGAGGATTAGGAATTTTGAACAAACTATACCTTCATCTTCGTTTGCAACGACATTATTTTCATTTACATTAGGAGAAGCTAGAAGCTGAGCAATGTCAGCGAATCTGAGCCACAACAGCAATCGGGTCATTGGACTTTATTGTGTGCCATTACCTGGAATGAGGGGCTTCGCAGGCTGCAGCATCGAAGGAGACGGGGTGGGCCAGGCGGCCGGAATAGCGGAGGCGGCAAGAATCCGGGATTGGATCAATCTGAATGCAACATGTAGCATTCATCAACACATTGGATTAATATGCACATACTTATTAACGGATTGATGATTTCCAAAACAAAAAATGGGTGTTCAAACATGGACAGTAATTAGCAATAATCAAAACCTGGACCCTGAAGAAATTTGAAATGGTTGTTGCAACTTCATCCAAGCCTGACTTTGAGAGAGAGAGAGAGAAAGCGGGAGGAGGAGGAGGAGGAGGTGGGGGGGAGGAGGAGGAGGAGGATGAGGAGGAGGACCGTACACAGGTAGGACGTCGCGGGGTACTCGTCGGTGAGGACGGCGACGCCGACACCAGATTTGCCGAGGGGAGAGGGTCGAGAGGAGTAGAGAGTGGCGGCCAGGCGCGGAGGGGAAGGCAGGTTCAGCAGGAGGAGGACGGGGCGGCGCGGGGGTGGTTGTCAGTAGTGAATGCTAGTGGGAGGGAATCTTGCATTTTTTTTATCTTATTAAAAGAACATTGCGAAACAAAAATAGAAGTTAGCAGGGGTATCTTAGCATTTTTTTAGTTTCCTTTGGTTCATTGCAAAATGTCTAGAATCTCTTATATTTCATGACAGAGGGAGCAGTTGGTAACTTACATCTATCATTCATGGGCCGGCAACAATATGGAGGACAAACAAGATCCCCACCAGCTCTAGCAAACTACCAATGCTGATTTGGGGGGAGTGTAGGAGGGATCATCGGATGATTTGGGGGGATGTTAGGGCAAATGCAGGAGGTGTTGTAAAACACCGTAACATGTTGTCTTTATACTCCCTCCGTTCCAAATTATAGGTCGCTTGACTTTTTTGACACGTACTTTGACCATTCGTCTTATTCAAAAAAATTTATTATTATGATTTAGTTTATCATGAAGGTACTTTAATAATGACTTGAGTTTTTTCATATTTTTACTAATTATTTTGAATAAGGCAAGTGGTCAAAGTACGTGTCAAAAAAGCCAAATGACCTGTAATTTGGAACGGAGGGAGTACCATGTTATATACCGTAGCTTGTGATATGCTGGCGGATTATAGAACACATTCGCTCTAATCATGACTTGCAAGAACATAGTTCTTTTGTTTTAGTATTAGTGGGTTAGGAGCTTAGATCCATCGTTATTTGTACGATCACATGCCTATTACTATTCATAGTGTTTCAACCACACTCAACCTATCCACCACACACTTGACCATAGTCATAGGGGTTGCGGTCGACGACGCGTTTCGTGTCCCTTGATCGAGGGTCGGGTCGATGAAGGTCACTGTCTTGAAATTACGGTCCATTGCCATGGCCCACTCCCTGACGGCCCAATCGGACAGCCTACCAGGGCCCAGCTCCCTGGAAGGTTCTATCTGGCCCATATGCATCCTGCCGAACAGCTTCCTGGCTGGCGCGGTGCGTAATGGCCTAGGATTCCTGTTTGAGTCCGGCTCGAACAGAGTTCTTCACGGCTACGTGAAGACCCGGACGTAGTTTCCCGGATTGGATTAGGAGTCGTGATCCCCAAGAATTGGAGTCTACCTTATCTACCTTGGGTTGTATTTGGCATGTATGAGTTCGTTACGATCTCGTGGTTAGCCCGGCCCGATATTCCTCGGTAGGTTGGTTCATCTACACTATATAAACAGGGCCCCTACGGCGTGTAGAGGGGACCTGGGACTGGATCTAGCTTTTGGCATCTGTTAGACACCTGATCATAGCACTTTGCTCCCTGTACACCACAATCTCGCCGAGACTTGTTCGTCTCGTCGAGCCACCTCTTGTAATCATCTTTGATATATAAGAAAGGCTGGACGTAGGGCTATTATCTCTCCCGAGAGGCCTGAACCAGGATAAAAACCCTGTCTCCCTGTTCGCTGTTGTTCGTTCTGTTCGGCGTGTCTCCTATCTCACTCTTGAAGAACCTTGGTTGACTTGAGATCGATATCTCAACCGTCGACACCTAGTTTTGGGGGTCGTTAAAATAGCGAGCCGGCTCGGGCTCGGCTCGTTTCTGACCTGGCTCGGCTCGACTCGTTTCCACCCCTAGTGCGCAGGGAGTAATCCGCAAACGATTGAGGTTCGAAACATAAAACTGGCAATAGTGGAGGGGCTAACCACAAAATGGGCAGGTTGAATCGGAGGGGCCAGGATGTGGCCACGTCTTGTCGATTGGACGGCCTAAACAAATCGGGTTCCTCCTTGTTGCATGTAAGACTCAAGTTTTGTGTGTTTCAAACCGTCCCATCGGGGGGATATAGTGGGGGGAATGACCTATGTGCTATGCCTGCCTGTTATCCCCCATACTGGGTGCCTGTATATAAGAGGCCCTTCTTTTGGGCTTATTTCCATTTATAAACTCCTCGGTTTATGTGCCATGGAGAGCTCAAAAGAAGGGATTCTAAATCTCCCTCTTTTGCTTAGTTTCAGACTACTTACCTGCATAGCCTATCTTAAATGGATGAGCTTGCTCTTTTGGTATTGCTAATGAAGTACAAAACAGAGCCTGTGAACAACTTTAGTGAAAATGCATGAGTGCCTATACCACGTTGCCTCTTTTATCCGCGCCTATTTATAAATTCCTGTTTCATCTGTGATTCTGATAGGACAAACAACAAGCACTAACGAAACAAAACAAGCACAATTCATTCTTGCAACTGAAATCAGACCTATTGTTGCACGGCTCCGGCTCCTCCATTTACACCGTGCATTACTCATAATCGACGCATGCAAACTTCTCCATAGCCAGATATCGGGCATTGTGTGCAATTTGTTACTCATGATTAGCGCAACACATCAACCTTTTCGATAGGCAAACAAGTTGGGAGTCAGCTAAGAGCCAGCTGCTGGCTCTAACATTGCCATGTCAGCTAAGAGTCAACCAAAAGACCATCCCTCCAACAGCTTAGCTTTAGCACAGAGTCCAAAACTCATGTGTGGTCTAGATGTCATAATGTTTTAGTCTTTCTTCCTCCTTTTTGTTCTCTCCCCTTTCTCCACCAGCGAGTAGCCGAGCACTCATCTTCCTTCCTTTTGCTACACCGGCGAGCACTCCCCATTGCTACACCATGAGTCCAACTTTGCTACTCCACCGACGAGCAGAGCACCAACCACCGCGCCCCTCCCCTCGTCACCAGCCTCGCTCCACCTCACCGTGCACCTCGATCCCGCGGCGGCGACCCCGGATTCGGTAGCGGCGGTGACCCCCACAAGGCGCGACCTCGAATCCGGTGGCGGCGGCGACGGCGGCGTGCCGTGCGCCTCAATCCCACGGCGGCGGCGACCCCGACAAGGCGCGACTTCGAATCCGGTGGCGACAGCGCGTCATGAGCCTCGATCCTGCTGCGGCAGCGACCCCGTCAAGGCGTGACCCCGGATCCGGTGGTGGCGGCGACGACGGCGCGCCGCGGGCCTCGATGCAGTGGCGGCGACCCCGGCAAGGAGCGACCTCAGATCCGGTGGGGGCGACGGCGACGGCGCGCCGTGGACCTCGATCCGACGGCGGAGGCGAGGATGGCGCGACGCTGCGTTGGTTCCAGTGGCGCGCGGCTAGCATTTTCGATACCTTCTCTCTTCGCAGCTAGCATTTTCGATATCTTCTCTCTTTCAGCTCAACGGAAAAACCAACATGGATCACTAAGCGTCGGCTGAGTTAGGCCTATTGGAGATGCTCTCACACACAAGGCTAGCCAGCCGTGCCCCTGGGGGTTCCCATCGATTTGCGTGTGGGGATTGCGTTATGCTGCTGACCGACCACCTCCCGAGCCGTTGCGTCAAAAACCTTTTTCACACCACACGCCCACGGACGTCAGGGAATAAAAAGGTGGCAGGGGTAGGGCTGGGATTTCGCGTGTGGAGCGCCCGATTTATCTCTCTCTCTCTGCGCCTGCGCCTGCTCGTGTGGCAGGGCAGGCTCTCTGATCTGGCCTTCTCCTCCTCTCGCACCGCCGCCTACTCCTCTGTCGCCGCGCCGCCGTTGCAGAGAGGAGAGGAGAGCCCCGCCGCGCCCGTGACCGTGAGCCTCTCTCTCTCTCTCTCAGTAGCCCGCCGCTGGCCGCGCCTCCCTTGGGTGCCGTTACAGAGGAGAGGAGAGGAGGCATCTATCTATCTGGAGTTCTGGACTGGACGGACTGCCCGGGATGTGCATGGATGGGATCCCTCCCAACTGCTCTGCTGCTGCTACTACTACTTGGGGGTAATCTCTCTCTGTCTCTCTAACCTGAGGTCATCTCTTTTTCTTCCGAGTCTACTATCCGATCTGATGCATGTTCTTTCACTAATCTTTCTTTCGATGCACAGTACAGTAGTACGTACTATATCAGGTAAGGAAGGAAGGAGAAGGAAGGGCCTTTGCAGGCCGAGCCGGCGGCGACCAGACTACTGCCCTGCCCGATTTGTACTGCTATCTCTTTTTTCCTCGAGGAGGTTTTTCTTGAGGAGAACGGTAGGGTAGGGTAGGGTTTCATGATATCCTCCTAAATAAACAAAGAGGAGGAGGAGGAGGAGGAGGAGGAGGAGGGATTTCTTTCTCCCAAGTTTTAGCTAGACTAGGTCCTTGATCCTTTTCCTCTTTAGATCTACTCGTATGTATTTTCCTCTTTACAAAATCTCCTACAACCCACCACATCCGAGCATGGACATGGATGGTTTCTTCCTTCCACTCTTTATGTATTATAAACATCATTTTTTTTATTTAAAGATATATGGGAGGGCAAGTTTTGTTATATTATATATATATAACCGGAGATCTTTGGCTTACGAGGAACAAGTTCATCACACCCCTAGTAGTGGGTGTTTATTCGTGGACATGGTTTTTTCCACATATCAAGCTGTTCTATTTATTACTACTAAAAAGAATAGGTTTGTTTTTTATGAAGGTCTGGGCAAGGACAAGTTTAATACCATAGTTTTTTAAATATAAAAAAATGAGTATTAACCTAAATATAATTCCATCCGCCAAGCACAGGGAACGATACTAGCACAGTTGGTAACTTCCATCATTCATAGGCCAACAACCATATGGGGTACTATCGTATACTCCCTTCGTGTCTTGAAATATAAGTGATTGGAGCATTCAAATTTTGTCTTCAAATATAAGAAATTCTAAGGAGTTCTAGGGCATTCAGAGGCCTAGCACTAGCCTATTTACTAATATGATGGGTGTGGTTGTCAGTAGTGAATGCTAGTGGAAGGGAATCTTGCATTTTTTTATCTTATTAATAGAACATTGCGAAACAGGAATAGAAGTTGGCAGGGGTATCTTAGCATTTTTTAGTTTCCTTTGGCTCACTGCAAAATGTCTAGAATCTCTTATATTTCATGACAGAGGGAGCAGTTGGTAACTTACATCTATCATTCATGGGCCGACAACAATATGGAGGACAAACAAGATCCCCACCAGCTCTAGCAAACTACCAATGCTGATTTGGGGGGAGTGTAGGAGGGATCATCGGATGATTTGGGGGGATGTTAGGGCAAATGCAGGAGGTGTTGTAAAACACCGTAACATGTTGTCTTTATACTCCCTCCGTTCCAAATTATAGGTCGCTTGACTTTTTTGACACGTACTTTGACCATTCGTCTTATTCAAAAAAATTTATTATTATGATTTAGTTTATCATGAAGGTACTTTAATAATGACTTGAGTTTTTTCATATTTTTACTAATTATTTTGAATAAGGCAAGTGGTCAAAGTACGTGTCAAAAAAGCCAAATGACCTGTAATTTGGAACGGAGGGAGTACCATGTTATATACCGTAGCTTGTGATATGCTGGCGGATTATAGAACACATTCGCTCTAATCATGACTTGCAAGAACATAGTTCTTTTGTTTTAGTATTAGTGGGTTAGGAGCTTAGATCCATCGTTATTTGTACGATCACATGCCTATTACTATTCATAGTGTTTCAACCACACTCAACCTATCCACCACACACTTGACCATAGTCATAGGGGTTGCGGTCGACGACGCGTTTCGTGTCCCTTGATCGAGGGTCGGGTCGATGAAGGTCACTGTCTTGATTCTTCATGGGTCATTGTACCAAGTCACAAGGGTCGGCACCAATCTGGCCAGTCTTGATTCTTCATGGGTCGTCGTCCCAAGTCACAGGGGTTGCAGCCGTTGCGGGCAGCACGCAGTGGTTGCAGGAATTGCCACCACCGCTGTAGAAGGACCTTCTGCTGCCGCGGGTGGGACGGCCAGCCGTAGAGATATAGAGAGGGAGAGGAGGGAGGGATGGGATCGTGGGCTTGGGATCACGGGAAAGGAGATGGGACTGGGGGAGATTGGGGGAGGCGGTGGGCTTGGGGAAGGAGATCGGGGGAAGGGGATGGGGATGGGGATTGGGGAAGGGAATCATGGGGAAGGAGGTGGGATTGGGGGAGTGATATGGAGGGTGCACTGGGATAAGTGGGCGGTGGGCTTTGTACTATGGCAAGTTCATCACCCAACACTCTTGAGTACCCACTTGCAAGATATTGTTGATGTTAGGATTGGACGCTAGGCTAAAGGGGAGCCTCTAGTTGCTAGAATAGGATGTCTTGCTTTCATAGATGCCAGAAGAAGACAAGGGCATCCAAACTTGCATTTGATTGTTATGTATAGAATTTCAGATAATTGGTGGTTTGTATTCCAATAAATGATGCAAGCTGAAAAGACCCAAGAAAGAACTCAGCTTGGCAGCAAGTTTTGGTCTCAGGTTGGAGTGAGGTGTTTCATATTTGACCAAACAGGTTGCTAAATTCAGATAGCATGCTGATTATTTTTTTTACTATGTGCAGGCATTTTGCTACTTCTATTTTAGGTTGCTAATTAATTTTATTTTTTTGGTTCAATTTGCAAATTCTTCAACCGCTACCGGTGCATATTTAGCTACATCAGCATAGAATGCTGACTAATTTTCTTAATTTTTTCTGTTGAATTTTCAAATTCTTCAGCCGCTACTGATGCATATTTAGCTACAGCAGCATAGGATGCTAACTAATTTTTGTTGAATTTTCAAATTCTTCAGCGGCTTATATCTACAGCATGTTAACTTAACTGGACATGCCAAATGACATCAATTCAGGTGATTTTCTTGGCTGTAGGTTTAAATATTACTCCAAGGGATCTTGCTATGCTCTGTCAAAAGGTTCAGTATTATAATAACGAAGTTACCTCTTTATGGCTTCAAAACGTGTTACTTATATTAATTTATTGGTGAATAACTATGCATGTTGAGAATTCTGTTGTTGGTGCTCCCTGCGGTGCAGAGATGGAGCCACATTCAGCTACCCTGTGCCACAGGACACCGGGTGCCTTGGGATTTTTAGCTTGTACCAGCATCTCTAGCCCATGTGTGCACCGCCCAGCTCGAAATTGGTGAACCCTGATCTGCAAGCATGCAGCCAACGAAGTGCAACGAAATAGCCTGAAAAGCAACAAAACACTTGATCTGTGTATCAAGCATTTAGTGAAATTACTTGACACTGTTAGATATAATCTTGACATCTATTAGAAGATTGTAGAAGGAGTAGCTTGTTGGTAGCTATATGGAGATGCTAGAAGTATATAGAACATTCAGTTCTATACTACTAGTTCGTAGATGAACTAGATACTAGAAACATCTAGCTATTATTAGGACTAAAATATTAATAGCTAGATGTAGAATGTTCTAGATATATGGGTTAAGCTAATGTTAGTTTAACTTAGCCTATAAATAGGATATGTAGGAGCACTTGTAAACAAGCTTGAGGACTAGTTCAATGTATACTACAGCTGAAATATAGTGAGCCTCAATTGCTTCCTACGTGAATATTCTTGTGAGATTTTGTGAGAGCTTTGCTCGTTGTTCGTGTGAGCTCCTGCACCAATAGACACTTCTTTTCCCCTGACGTGTAGCAATGTCAGTGGATCACAAATAATAGATCACTGTCATCTTGTCAATTTCATCTCTCTCCACGTAACGCTGTAGGTTATTGTTACATATATGCCACTTTTTCTGTTTTCTAGACAGTATGTTCAATTTGATAAATGGTGACTTTTTTCTCTAAACAGTTTGGTTAAGAAATAGGATTTCACATAGGATTTTCTTTGGTAATGATTGACTGGTTCATTGCATTTGGTTATCTTTTTTTCTGTAGCAAAGTTCATGCATTTTGTGGGTATAGTCATATGTATGTTTAATGAGGAAGTGGTGAACCCCGGTTATTTTAGTTGTAGCTCCGCCCCTGCTGCGGTGTAATGAAGCAAATGAAATCTGCTTGTGGAGAAGCTAACAAGCTTCTTGCGATGGTTTGCCAGGTTAGTTATGGTTATCAAGCTCCAGTAGATGGTGGATATAATCTTTCCTCCATCCCAACTCTGTTTCTTGTATGTGATAGTTAAATGATCTGTATCTGACATACTTTTACAGTCGTTTCCTTCCATTTCTCTGCAATCGGCCGAGACAAATTTTGATGAATATGAAGAGCATGGTGTTGATTTTCTGAAATCTGAAGCATAGGAATACCTCACAGGATGGAGGTACATGGTATGGTGCAGCAGATAAAGTTATCACTGTTGAGATTGCAAAAAGCTGTGTCGGTTTCTTTGTCACTAGTCATATATCATTGGCTCATCATTTAGTTCAGAAACACAAATAACCTCTGAGGATATTTATTATGACAAGTATAGAGCAAAGCTAAATTCACATGGGTTTGAGGGTTTAGAAATCTCATACATTTATTATAGAAACGTACCGAGCAAAGGCCAAATGACCCTAAATAAAGAAATCTGAGAGTATATCATAGAGAGCAAAATCTGCCTCCTCTAGGTTCCCTAAGAAGTCGAGTCCATGGCTGGTTATATAACTACCTATGTAACTACCTACAACTGTCATGGTAAACATGATCGTGCCTGAGATCAGGATAGCCTTGAGATTGGTTGCTGTCCTTGGCACCTTTGAACCAACAATTGATTGGCTTAGATTGTCGAAAACCTGCACGGTTACCCCTTCTTTGGTTATGGTCATGGCTTTCCTCACCTTTTCTGATAATGCCGCGAACTTGGTATTCAGCTGATGATCTCGGAGATCAATGGCCTGTTTTTGATCCACAGATACTTGAATTTTTCTTCCTGGCTCATGGCCAAAAACCTCTCGTACTGAAAAAAAGGTAAAACTGATTTATTTATCAAGCAAAGCAAAATTTGTATAACCTAACCATTACCACAGCAATAAAGTCAATAACAATAGCAATATAAAAGTTGGAAAATGAGATTCTAAGGGAGATTCTAAGGGAGACAGCCACTCACTTTAGTAAGCGTGCACATGCAAGGCACGACGGATAATATATTTTATGTAGAAATTTGAAGAAAACACATATAAGACGTGTTGGATAAAAAAACTTATTGTTCATAGTTTGATTAATCAATGATAATTTCAGCACAAATCATATATTGTTGTATCATGGTATAGAAGAATGACACACTAAACCTTATGAACACATTTGGTCAGATTGTACTTATTCTAAAACACAAATTGTAACAAACAAGACAGATAAGAGATGTAGCACTTTAAGAAAACTATTTAGCAAATTGTAAGGCTCACAAAATAATCAGGAACTTTCCCACCAACAAGCGCTGTAAATCCATTTGTCAATCATGTCTGTTTTTTTCATCTGTTTTTGTACAGTTGAAGCTAAAGCATATATAATTCCTCATAGAAATTGTAAGGTACCAAGTGAGTTGATTGAACTAGAAATCGAATCATGTAAAGCAACGACCAGCAGTAGACTCAACTGAATGGAAACTTGGCATTCTTGCCTAGATCAGCTTTTGGGCACAAAAGGTTGTCAAAATAGGGTAAAAAGGAATAGTTGTTTTGATGTGAATATTTTGGTAACTAAAGAAAGACAGAAGAAGGTATTTAATAGACCCAAATTTTGTTTGAAATATACCAAACATTTCACTATTATATAATGGGCAACAAGAACTGAAATATTCTTATGAAAAGTACTAAGCATGTCCCTTTATTTTTTACTATTACTTTTGCATATTAAGTTTGAATAATATTATTTCAGAAAGCATTGGTTCAAGTTAAAAGAGAAACTAACATTGTTTAACAATACTTGCATATCCAGTTGTTGTTACAAATGCAATTCCAAATCAAGATTGTAGAACTCTGAAATCTCTAAACCATAAGTACCTTTACCAGCTTGCTATGGATTAAAACAATTATGTGCATTTTATAGGATGTATCATGGTTGATAGGATGTACTTGATGACTAGAATAGCAACAGAGAAAGCACATTTGGTGGGGCTAGTTTTGCATGATATGAAGAACAGGAAAAAACACTCCAAAGGAAATGATACATTTCAGTTTATCAAGCCATTATGACCAACAGGAAAACAAACACAGCTACCATATAAAGTACATGTATATCAGAGGGAGATTTCTTATTCTTTTAATATTTTTTTTATTCATAGAAGTCCATATTGAACAGTATGCAGTGAGCCACACAAAAAAGATGTTACTTTTAGCTAGAATATTTTGCATAATAGGATTACAAGACCTTAGAAGGTACTTCAATTCACAAGATGATACTACAGTCTACCGTGAATGCTCAATTTGAAAGGCAAAAATGAGATTGTTACACTGAAATGCTGATTCATGTCTACGATAATTAATTAGAGATTGAACACAATATTCAGGTACAACACATGTACGCTATGCAATGAGAATTCAACAGTAAGCAGTTAATACTATGTGTGGAGAAGATCATTCTTACAAGCACAATCCAGAGTGCATATGAATGCCCATGTCTCAATCTCTGTGCTAATAGAATTAAATGGATATAAATCCCCTTCCATACCTCGGTGGGCTCGGGGGGAACTGGCAGATTAGAGCATCTCCAATGGGCCATGTCAGCCGGCTACAAGCCTCTCCACGTCGGATTTTCGGCAGAGCTGGAGGAGAGAGAGCGCGCTCAGGGCTAGCGCCGGCGCTTGATCAAGCGCCGGGCGCTAGCGAGCCCCCCGATGCGTCTCTCTCTCTCTCGCAAGCGCCGGGCGCTAGCGAGCCCCCCGACGCTTCTCTCTCTCTCGCGCGCGCGCGCCAGAGACAAGCCCACGCCGTCGCCGCCGCTGCTGGATCCGAGCCCGCACCACGCCGTCGCCGCGCCATCGTCGCCGCGGCTGGATCCGAGCCCGCGCAGCGCCGCCGTCGCCGCCGCCGCTCCATCCGAGCCCGGGCCACGCCGTCGCCATCGTCGCCGGATCCAAGCCCGTTCCGCGCCGTCGTCGCCGGATCCCAGCCTGCGCCGCGCCGTCACCGCTCCATCCGAGCCCGCGCCGTCACCGTCCAGCTAGCCCCTGTGCGTGTCGTGGAGGAGATGGACGGGGAGCGTCCCGTGCGGCGTGGAGGATTTGAGGTGGCGGTGGCGAGGTGAGGCCAGAGGGGGAGGGATCACGACGGGCACAGTGAGGAGGAAGAAATTATGTGTGGTGGGTCCCGTAGATTTTAATGCTATAGCCAAGCTGTTGTGTGGGTTGTCTCTTAGGCTGATGTCGATGTGCCACGTAGGTCTTAGAGCCAACTTGTTGGCTCTACCATTGGAGATGCTCTTAGGGCGGTAGACGGCGATGGCGGATGGCTTCTTCATGGGAGGCCTCGCTAGTGTCGGGGCCACGAGTGGAGATCCAACGCGCCGGCCGAGCTGCGTCATCCGGCCCATGAGCATTGGCATCGCATCCAAATCGAAACGCATTTGCATCGAATCAAACGAACGAACCAGGGGTGAGGAGCGGGGGCAATCCGCTCTCCGGCGCAGGAAGCCCCACGCTGAGCGCACGGACCGCGTCGCCATCTTCCCGTCTTTCCCTTCCGCCTCCCGTCGCCGCCGCAGCCGCCGCCGCCTTCGGCCCCGCCCGATCGCTGTGCTCGATTCTAGGGTTCGGCTGGGGAGATGCAAATGGGCCTCAACTGGGCTGTAAATGCCGATCGCTGTGTTGGATTCTAGGGTTCGGCTGGGGAGGTTGCAAATGGGCCTCAACTAGGCCGTAAATGGTGCTCTGCTGCCTTTACTGCGAGTGTCACCCTTTCAATTCCTTTTCTGCCCCACTAAATGGGCTCCAAACAAATAGGAAAAAGTACACTTTTGTCCCACTAAACTATTGGCAAGGTTTGATTTCACTGCTCCCGGATGGATCCCACTGAATTTGGCGTTGGCAAAATTAGGAACTCTGTATTTGTAAGGAAATTCCGTTTCATTAAAAGCCGATGGATAAGGCATTGTATAGCTTGGAGCAATCTTAGGAGCGTTAATTCCACACTGCCTCATCATGTTGAACACCAAATTCCTTGTAACCTCTTCAAGATTCTCATTGCCTCTTGGTCCGATCGGCTGATACGGGATCGAATTTGCCACTGAAACCAAAGCCTGATTATCATTGAACGCTTGCATCGGATTTATAATTGGAGAAGTATTATAAGCACTCGATGCAGGAGGAAAAGCTGGTGGAGGAGTACTAAAAGTTCCCATTGGAGGTTGAACAAATTGTGAAGAGCTTGGTTGAGTATTTGGGTATCGGTTTATAGGATTTGGAATTGAGGCAGTCACAGAAGGATTAAACCGAACCCCTTGAGTACCAGTCATAGGAGGAATTTGTCCAGTGAGTTTCTGCCACGTAGCATTGGTCCTATCTTCCACAATCTGGCCTATTACCGATGACTGATCAAGCAATGATCGGTAAACAGAAACATTGATCTGTTCTCTAATAACATCGGAATAATCTCCAGTGAGCAATGGATCTCCAATAGCAGCTTTCGTGACTTGCCCACTTCGAGTTTTCCGATAGCCCGTGAGTATTCTTCTCTTGTTTTCTTCATTAAGTTTTGTAAGTTGATCTTGAATCTCTTTCTTCTGCTCAGCATTTAGCTCATCGTAAGCCACTGCCTCAGCAGCAAGCTTAAGAGCCTCTGCTGCAGCTTCAGCATCAGAACGCGTCATCTTGAAGATTCCGATCGTCGAGTCCCACCGGGCGTGCCAAAAAGTGTGTTGACGCAAAAGCGTGGCACCTTTGTGAACACACCCGGAAGCGTCTAGTCAGGGCTAGCGTTGCAACCAAAAACCAAGCGTGCCAAACGATTTGACCTGCAATCAGTAAGGGAGAAAAATTTATCAGTGGCTTGGCCCTAATCGGCTTTAAAGAGCCAGATTAGGTTTTCAATGCATCGACTTTTATGAAACCGATGAAGCTTATTCTATCGGCTAAATGTCTGATAGAGCAGGTTATATGAAGCTCAAGTTATTTTTTTGTATTTTCTAGAGTTTATACTAGTTCTAAATCTTTTCATCAACTTATCAGATTAAACCATGAAATTCGATCAAATATATGGGTCAGGCCCAGAAAGTATTTAAATCTAAGTCAAGGTAAGCACATCTAAGTCGATTTAAAGATGTAGAAACTAATTGAGACAATATCGATTGGTAAATATAGTAGACATGCAAGATCCTAAAGCAAACATATGTGAGATCGATCAAAGTCGAGACAGTCGCATATATCAGAATTAAGATAAGACATGCATAGATACGTATCAATCGGTATTATAGGATAAGCACAGTGCTTATCGGTAAAAGCTCTAGTCACACAAACTCCTAGACAAACGCACATAAGATCGATCAGGGTCGAGACAGTCATATGCATCAGATTAAAGAGAAAGCGATCATAAGGCATCTAACGATCAACAATGCGAGATAAATACATAGAACAGATCAAATTAAAGAGACAGTGTACTATGTGTCCATACTAGAGATCGGTAAACCGAGACCGTCATAGCATGCTTTGTATACATGAGATTGAAATCGAGGCAGTCATGCATACGATACAATAAGCAAAGTATCGATTACATCGAGAAAGCTTTACCTGAGGTTTGAACCTTTCGACGAAGTCGATCGGATTTGAGAGTAGTGTTTTGTTTGTGTATTGAGTTGATCCTTTTACCCACTCCATCGGGTTCCTATTTATACTAAAATTACATAAAACCGATACCGACACGACTTAAACCCATACCGCTTAGTCAACAGTGGACACTTCCTAAGTTGTCGACTCCGAGGATTCTGACTGCTGCTCTTCAACATCTTAAGCCCACATTGTGACCATATTATACATATACCGATTAGGACCATATCCTGTCAATTTCAGCCCATCCGATTTTCTGCCAAATTTGGGTGTCAACACCATCGGCTTTCAATGAAACAGAATTTCGTCACAAATACGGAGTCCCAGATTTTGCCAATACTAAGTTCAGTGGAAGTGATAATACCTCCACCCATGAGCACGTTGCTAGATTCCTTGCACTGTGTGGAGAAGCCGCTTCAAAAGACACACTCAAATATCGATTGTTCCCTCTCTCACTATTGGGATCGGCATTTAACTGGTTCACTTCACTCCCTCCAAACAGCATTACCTCCTGGACAGATCTTGAGAAGAAGTTTTATTCTGGGGAGACTGAAGCTAGGATTACTGATATCATGATAATCAAATAAAAGATTGGAGAATCGGTTAATGATTATCTACGCCGATTCAGGGAAGTAAGAAACCGATGCTATAGCTTATCACTGCCTGACAATGAATTGGCAGAATTGACTTTCAAGAGATTATTGCTTGTGAATCAGAAAAAGGTGGAAAATCAAGAGTTTGCTGATATTTCTCATTTAGCTCAAAAAATCGCGCTATATGAAAGCCGATTCTCTGACAACTCTTATCCAAGCCAAGAGGAGTATCGGAATAACAACAAACACAAAGGCAAAGATAAAGCTATCAATGTTGCCGATGCTGAAGAAGTTGGAGATTCTGATGATTCCGATATTGAAGAAGTTGGTGCTTATGTTGCTAAGTGGATAAGCAATAAGAAAGAATTTGAACGTGGATGGTGAAAGCCTAAAATTCTAAGAAGATTAAATATTCCTTGAAGAACAGCAAATTCGGCTTAAAACAGGACTTGTTACTTGAAGAACTCAAGAAGCGGAAATATTGCAAATGACATAATTGTTATTCACACACCACTAATGAATGCAATGTTTTCAAGCAACTTGTGCAAAAGGCGATTGAAGATGGACAATTTAGTTATCAAGGAAAAACTTCGCAAGTTGACACAGAATCTTTTCCAGTCGGTTTTGTTGGGATGGTTGATGCTATGAAGCGAAAAGCCGATGACACTGAGGAAAGCTCCAATCGGCTTAAAGTGCTTGTTGGCTCTAAAAGGATTGTTGTGGAAGAAAAACCAGTGCTGAAATTTCGATCAGTCAAGCCACGAGGAGATGAAAAGGCCGACTGGTGGCATGAAGTCAAGCGCGGAAAAGGTAATAAACCGATCATTAGGCCAAGCCCAACTTTCAATCAGTTGTTGGACAAATATAATCGAATGGTTAAGAATATACCCAGACACAGTAAACCAATTAATCTGAGCCAATTCCACAAGAAAATCCGAGGAATCAGGATTGGGAGATGGAACATTGGGAGTGTCTTTTTTTTCTGATATGCTGGGAAGAAGGTATGTCATTGCCTACCATTGAAAATTGTCCTATGAACCATATGTTTGCTCCACCAGTGAAGAGGACATCGATAAAAGATCGTTTGGTTTTTCCTGAGAAGAGAACCGAAGAAATTCTGATGGAGAAAAAATACCGATGTCCATCGTCCTCCTAAGGTGCCACTACCACGGTGGTGCCCAAGTGGAATTACTAAATCTCAAAAGCGTCGTTTGCAATGGTTAAGAAATACTGAGACAAAAGAAGCTGAAGCTGACAGATTCAGAGACGCATTGCTAAAGCAAGTAAAGCCAATGAAGCTGGCTAGGGGCAAGCAAGAGTGGAAGCCTAAGATAAAATCGGTAATTGTAGTTGATAATAAAGCCGATTCCGATGAAGCTTCAATTGCTACAAATATGGTTTGCATATTGCCTCGGGAATTTATGTGCGATTATGAGGAAGCTGCAGCTGAACTCATTATTGGAGCTGAAGACGCCATATTCAAGAAACCTGGGAATTCCTGATTGCACTTGAAGCCATTGTTCATTATGGGCTATGTGAATGGAAAACCAATTTCAAGAATGATGGTGGATAGTGGAGCTACTGTGAATCTGATGCCATATTCTGTTTGTCGGAAAATTGGAAAATCTACAGAAGATTTAGTGAAAACCAATATGGTGCTAAGTGACTTCAACGAAAATCTGACAGAAGCCAAAGGAATTCTAGTGGTGGGACTCACAGTGGGCAGCAAAACAATTCCGACAGCTTTCTTCGTGATTGAAGGAAAAGGGAGTTACAATGTGCTGTCGGGAAGAGATTGGATACACGCCAATTGCTGCATTTCATCTATATAGCATTAAATTCTGATCCAGTGGGTTGGTGAGCAAATAGAAGTGGTTAGAGGAGAAGCTTTAACTGCAGAAACTGATTGTGCTGGAATTTATGATAATCTGGAAGCACTATCGAGAAAACCTTTGGAGGATTATGACTTCATCAGTTTTAGCAAATCAAGCTTTAAGCCGACGACGCTAGAAGCACAGTCTGTGGCTCAAGTACACGAGGATGGGAACCGCGGCTCTAGAGGAGATGGAATACAAGCTGGGCCGAGGCTTTATATCGGCTGATGAACTTGAAATAGTCGATATTGGAACAGATGGAAAAGAAATGCCCACTTATATTAGTAAAAGTTGCTGCAGGAATATAAGGATCGGCTTATTCAAATTTTAAAGAATCGGGTTGATTGCTTTGCTTGAGAATATCTTGAAATGCCTAGATTAAGCCAATCCATAGTTGAACACAAGATTAAGATGAAGCCTGGGTTTCGTCCAGTAAAACAAGCGCCAAGAAAGATTAGTTGAAAAATCTATGATCAAGTGAAGGCCGAAATTCAAAGACTGTTAGATGCGAAATTGATTCGGCCATGCAAATATGCCGATTGGATTTCTAGCATTGTGCCTGTTGGTAAGAAAGATTATGATAAGATTCGGGTTTGCATTGATTTGCGTGATCTGAATAAAGCAACTTACAAAGATGAATATTCGATGCCGATTGCTGATTGGTAAATTGATGCTGCTTCTGGCAATCGTATTATCAGTTTCTTGGATGGCAATGCCGGTTATAATCAAATTTTCTTGGCTGAAGAAGATGTGAACAAAGCTGCATTTAGATGTCTTGGCGCTATTGACATATTTGAGTGGGTTGTTATGACTTTTGGGCTAATCAGTGATGGAGCTACATATCAAAGAGGTATGAATTTAATATGCCATGATTTAATCAGTAATTTGGTTGAGATTTATATCGATGATGTAGTCATCAAATCCTAAGAAGAGGAACAACACTTGGCTGATATCGTGGCCGTATTGGATCGGTTTCGGAAATATGGAATGAAGATGAATCCAAACAAGTGTGCTTTTGGAGTATCGACCGGGAAATTTCTAGGATTCATGGTGCATGAAAGGGGATTTGAAGTATATTCCGATAGAGTAAAGACGATTCTGAATACCAAACCTCCAGATTCAAAAGTTCGTCTACAGGAGCTGATCAGTAAAATCAACTATTTGAGAAGATTTATATCAAACTTATTGGAAAGGATTATTCTATTTTCTCCATTGCTCAAATTGAAAAATACCGATAAGTTTGTTTGGGGGCCGGAACAGTAGAAAGCATTTGATGACATCAAGGGGTATCTGATGAATCCACCTGTCCTGATTGCTCCAAGGGAAGATTTACCGTTCAAGTTATATTTATCGGTATCAGAAAAGATGATAGGTGCAGTTTTAGTTCAAGAAATTGATGGGAAGGAGCATGCAATTTTCTATCTAAGTAGAAAATTGTTGGATCTAGAAACCCGATACACAATTGTGGAGAAATACTGTCTTTGCCTACACTTTGCTTGCACCAAGTTGAGGCACTACCTATTGGGTGCTGAATGCAAGGTGGTTTGTCAAACCGATGTGATCAAATACATGCTCAATGCTCCAATCATCAAAGGATGTCTCCGAAAGTGGGCATACACTCTCATCGAGTTTGATTTAACGTATAAATCTCCAAAAGCTGTTAAGGGACAAGTTTTAGCCGATTTTGATCACACATCATCGGAAAATTAATCTGTCAGTTATTTTACCATGGGTAATGTTTTTTGATGGATCAGTTTGTGAGAAAGGTTGAGGTATCAGAATTTTTATAGTGTCCCCTGGTGGAATTTCTTACAAATTCAGCATTACCGTGGAATATGGACTAACCAACAACCAGGTAGAATACGAGGCATTGATTCAAGGATTGGAATGGTTCGTTCAAACTGGAGCAGTTGCTGTGGAAGTTTATGGAGACTCGCAGTTAGTGGTTTTTCAGATGATCGGCAAATATGAGTGTCATAATGAACTACTTCAAGAGTATTTGGAGAAAGCTTCGGAATTGGCCAAACATTTTACTTTATTCACAATACAGCATGTTCCAAGGGAACATAATTGTGAAGCCAATGAATTAGCACAGGAAGCATCAGGCTATAAAATACCGATCATGGAACTGGAGATTATACCTTACCGAAATCCGATACCGATGGGATGGCAGGCAGAGATTATCGGTTATCTCAAAGATCCTCAAGGAAAAACCGATAGAAAACTCAAGAGAAAAGCCCATAGGTACGTGCTGATCACCGATAAGCTGTATTATCGGAGTTTTGATGGATTGTTGCTCAAATGCTTGAATGAAGAAGACGCAAAAGTCGCAATCGGAGAAGTTCATGAAGGAATATATGGAACGCATCAATCAGCTTATAAGATGAGGTGGTTGCTGAAGCGAACAGGATTTTTCTAGCCAACAATGGTTGAAGATTGTTTCAAGTATTACAAGGGTTGCAAAGATTGTCAGAAATTTGGAAATGTTCAGCATACACCAGCATCGATTTTGCATCCGATCGTAAAGCCGTGGCCATTTCGAGGATGGGAAATTGATATGATTGGAGAAATATTTCCTTCCTCGTCCAAGGGGTATCGGTATATTTTAGTGGCAACAGATTATTTCACCAAGTGGGTTGAAGCTATACCATTGAAGAAGGTGACTGCCACTGAAGCCATCGATTTTGTCAAAGAATACATAATTTACCGATTCGGGATTCCTCAAACGATCACTACAGATCAAGAATCGGTATTTATGTCAGAGGCATTTCAGAATTATGCTCGAAGCTTAGGAATCACAACAATAAACTCTTCACCATATTATGCTCAAGCCAACGGCCAATCAGAATCTTCTAATAAGAGTGTCATAAAGCTGATTAAGAGAAAAATCGATGAATGGCTACGGGGTTGGCACAACACTTTGGCAGACGCACTATGGGCTTATCGGATTGCTAAACATGGAGCTAATAAGGTATCACCTTTTGAATTAGTCTATGGACAAGAGGCTATTTTACCGATTGTAGTGATCATCGGATCTACAAGAATTGAAGAACAAAACAACATAAAAGCCGATGATTACAAAAATTTGTTGATGGATAAGCTGGATAACATGGTAGCAATCCGATTAAAAGCTTTGGTGCACATTGAGCGTGACAAGCAAAGAGTTGCCAGATACTACAACAAAAAGGTTGTGCCAAAAACTTTTAAGTGGGAGAACTTGTATGGAAAACATTTTTACCGATTGGCTCAAGAGACCCTAAGTACGGGAAGTGGTCTCCAAATTGGAAAGGACCATTTAAAATCAATCGGATTATTCCTGGAAACTCATACATTTTGGAAACACTTGAAGGGCAAGTTTTCGAAAAAGCGATCAATGCTAAGTACTTAAAGAAATACTATCCTAGCTTTTGGATTGGAGCTTGACTTCAGAAATAGTGTAAAAAGCCGATTCTGAAGGAATCACCTATAGTATAAAAGGCCGATAAACACTTGTCGTTTAGAGTTTATTTTGAAAAAGCCGGTTCGATTGAATCGTTGCTAATTTTTCGCTCAACATGTTGCTGTTGAGGAAAAGCCGATTCTAATGTAAACAAAGGGGAAGTTGCATAGGAAATGTAAAAGTTATTACAAATGCTCGAAGGCCTTAACCGTTTTTGCCCCAAGGGGATAGATGGAACATTGTTTAACGATCGGTAAACATACCGATCCACACACAGATAAAGAAAAGTTTTTAACCGATTCCTTGGTAGCCTTGGTCTTCTCCAGCTCCTTGATATGCACCATGGCGTCGGCAACCTTGGATTATTCTAGTGCCAAATCAGCATTTAAAGCTTTCATCTTCTCATTGTGCTCATTGGCATCATGAATATATGCCTGTAGCTCCTGCTCCACGTCCTTGTTCTTCTCCCTTTGATTTCGGCCGCCAGAACTGGTGCTTTAATTGCACTCAGGGACTCGGTTTGCTTCAATTTTGGAGCACTGACGGAACGGTCTGAAACTCCCCAAACATATGTCTTACCTAGAACGATGAGAATTGGGCACGTTCGTCGCGAAAAAGTCCACCGTGATTTTGGCTGCCAGAACAGGTGCATCAATTGGACCCCAAGGACTCGGATTGCACCAATTTTTGAGCAGTGAAGAAACGGTCTGAAACTCCTCAAACATGTCTTAGATGGAACGGTGAGAGTTGGGCACGTTCGTCACGAGAAAGTTCACCGTGATTTCGGCCGCCAGAATTGGTGCTTCAATTGCACTTCAGGGACTCGGTTTGCACCAATTTTCGAGCAGTGATGGAACGGTCTGAAATTGCAACCACGGGTCCCGGACTGCTTATATTTTCTTACAGCGACGGCACGGTTTGAGATACACAAAACGTGAGTCTTACGTGCAACGAGGAGGATTGCGCACGTTCGTCTTGAAAAACTCCACCGTGAGTTCAGCCGCCAGAACTGGTGCATTAATTGAACAACGGGCCTCTGATTGGTTAGATATTTTTTACAGTGACAGAACAGTTTCAAACACACAAAACATGAGTCTTACGTTCAACGAGTAGGATTGGACACGTTCGTCACGAAAAACTCTACTGTGATTTCGTTCGCCAGAACTGTTGCATTAATCGCAACCAGTGGCGTTGGTTTGGCTAGATTTTCTTACAGTGACGGAACGGTTTGAAACACACAAAATCTGAGTCTTACATGCAACGAGGAGGATTGGGCACGTTCGTCATGAAAAACTCCACCGTGATTTTGTCCGTCCGAACTGGTGCATTAATTGCAACCTCCGGCCTTAGTTTGCTTAAATTTTCTTACATTGACGAAACGGTTTGAGACACCCAAAACCAGATTCTTACAAGCAACGAGGGCACGTTTGTCACAAAAAACTCTACTGTGATTTCGGCGGCCAGAACTGATTTTCTTACAGTGACGGAATGGTTTGAAACACACAAAACTTGTGTCTTACGTGCGACGAGGAGGATTCGGCTCGTTCGTTGCGAAAAACTCCACCGTGATTTCAGCCTCCTGATCTGGTGCATTAATTGCAACCATTGGCCTAGGGTATGGTTAGATTTTCTTACAGGGACGGAGCGGTTTGTAACACACAAAACATGAGTCTTAAGTGCGACGAGGAAAAGTGGACACATTCGTCGTGAAAAACTCCATTGTGATTTCGGACGCCCGAACGGGCGCACTAATTGCAACCTGCGGCCCTAGGTTTGGTTAGAGTTTCTTACAGTGCTGGAACCGTTCGAAACATACAAAACTTGAGTCTTACGTGCAACGACGAGGACTGGGCACGTTCGTCGTGAAAAACTACACCGTGATTTCGGCCGCCCGAACTGGTGCATTCATTGCGACAGCCGGGCTTGGTTTGCCGAAAGTTTTTATAGTGACGGAATGGTTTGAAACACCCAAAACTTGATTATTATGTGCAACGAGGAGGATTGACCATGTTCGTCCCAATAAACTCGACCCATGATTTCGGATGCAAGAACAGGTGTGTTAATTGCAACCACGGGTCCCGGACTGCTTATATTTTCTTACAGCGACGGCACGGTTTGAGATACACAAAACGTGAGTCTTACGTGCAACGAGGAGGATTGGGCACATTCGTCGCGAAAAACTCTACCGTGAATTTGGCCGCTCGAGCTGGTGCATTAATTGCAACCACGGGCGTCGGATTGCTTATATTTTCTTACACTGACGAAACGTTTGAAACACACAAAACTTGAGTCTTACGTGCAACGAGGAGGATTGGGCACGTTTGTCGCGAAAATCTACACCGTGATTTTAGCCGCTCTAACTGGTGCAATAATTGCAACAACGGGCTTGAAATTGCCTAGATTTTCTTACAGTGACAGAACGGTTTACAACACACAAAACCTGAGTCTTACGTGCAACGTGGAGGATTGGGAACGTTCGTCGCGAAAAACTCCACCGTGATTTTGGCCGCTCGAGCTGGTGCATTAATTGCAACCACGGGCCCCGGATTGCTTAGATATTGATACAGTGACGGAACGGTTTGAGAGACCCAAAACATGAGCCTTACGTGCAACGAGGAGGATTGGGCACGTTCGTCGCAAAAAACTTTACGTGAATATGGCCAAAAAACTCCACCGTGAGTTTAGCCGCCAGAACTGGTGCATTAATTGAACAACGGGCCTCTGACTGGTTAGATATTTTTACAGTGACAGAACAGTTTCAAACACACAAAACATGAGTGTTACGTTCAACGAGTAGGATTGGGCACGTTCGTCACGAAAAACTCCACTGTGATTTCGTTCGCCAGAACTGTTGCATTAATCCCAACCAGCGGCGTTGGTTTGGCTAGATTTTCTTACCGTGACGGAACGGTTTGAAACACACAAAATTTGAGTCTTACATGCAACGAGGAGGATTGGGCACGTTCGTCTTAAAAAACTCCACCGTGATTTTGTCCACCCGAACAGGTGCATTAATTGCAACCACCGGCCTCAGCTTGCTTAAATTTTTCTTACATTGACGCAACGGTTTGAGACACCCAAAACCTGATTCTTACAAGCAACGAGGGCACGTTCGTCACAAAAAACTGTACTGTGATTTCGGCGGCTAGAACTGATTTTCTTACAGTGATGGAACGGTTTGAAACACACAAAACTTGTGTATTACGTGCGACGAGGAGGATTCGGCTCGTTCGTCGCGAAAAACTCCACCGTGATTTCAGCTTTCCGATCTGGTGCATTAATTGCAACCATTGGCCTAGGGTATGGTTAGATTTTCTTACAGGGATGGAACGGTTTGTAACACACAAAACATGAGTCTTAAGTGCGACGAGGAAAAGTGGGCACATTCGTCGCGAAAAACTCCATTGTGATTTCGGACGTCCGAACGGGCGCACTAATTGCAACCTGCGGCCCTAGGTTTGGTTAGAGTTTCTTACAGTGCTGGAACCGTTTGAAACATACAAAACTTGAGTCTTACGTGTAACGACGAGGACTGGGCACGTTCGTCGCGAAAAACTACGCGTGATTTCGGCCGCCCGAACTGGTGCATTCATTGCGACAGCCGGGCTTGGTTTGCCGAAAGTTTTTATAGTGACGGAATGGTTTGAAACACCCAAAACTTGATTATGTGCAACGAGGAGGATTGACCATGTTCGTCCCAATAAACTCGAACCATGTTTCGGATTTAAGAACAGGTGTGTTAATTGCAACCACGGGTCTCAGACTGCTTATATTTTCTTACAGCGACGGCACGGTTTGAGATACTCAAAACGTGAGTCTTATGTGCAACGAGGAGGATTGCGCACGTTCGTCCTGAAAAACTCCACCGTGAGTTTAGCCGCCAGAACTGGTGCATTAATTGAACAACGGGCCTCTGACTGGTTAGATATTTTTACAGTGACAGAACAGTTTCAAACACACAAAACATGAGTGTTACGTTCAACGAGTAGGATTGGGCACGTTCGTCACGAAAAACTCCACTGTGATTTCGTTCGCCAGAACTGTTGCATTAATCCCAACCAGCGGCGTTGGTTTGGCTAGATTTTCTTACCGTGACGGAACGGTTTGAAACACACAAAATTTGAGTCTTACATGCAACGAGGAGGATTGGGCACGTTCGTCTTAAAAAACTCCACCGTGATTTTGTCCACCCGAACAGGTGCATTAATTGCAACCACCGGCCTCAGCTTGCTTAAATTTTTCTTACATTGACGCAACGGTTTGAGACACCCAAAACCTGATTCTTACAAGCAACGAGGGCACGTTCGTCACAAAAAACTGTACTGTGATTTCGGCGGCTAGAACTGATTTTCTTACAGTGATGGAACGGTTTGAAACACACAAAACTTGTGTATTACGTGCGACGAGGAGGATTCGGCTCGTTCGTCGCGAAAAACTCCACCGTGATTTCAGCCTCCCGATCTGGTGCATTAATTGCAACCATTGGCCTAGGGTATGGTTAGATTTTCTTACAGGGACGGAACGGTTTGTAACACACAAAACATGAGTCTTAAGTGCGACGAGGAAAAGTGGACACATTCGTCGCGAAAAACTCCATTGTGATTTCGGACGCCCGAACGGGCGCACTAATTGCAACCTGCGGCCCTAGGTTTGGTTAGAGTTTCTTACAGTGCTGGAACCGTTCGAAACATACAAAACTTGAGTCTTACGTGCAACGACGAGGACTGGGCACGTTCGTCGTGAAAAACTACACCGTGATTTCGGCCGCCCGAACTGGTGCATTCATTGCGACAGCCGGGCTTGGTTTGCCGAAAGTTTTTATAGTGACGGAATGGTTTGAAACACCCAAAACTTGATTATTATGTGCAACGGGGAGGATTGACCATGTTCGTCCCAATAAACTCGACCCATGATTTCGGATGCAAGAACGGGTGTGTTAATTGCAACCACGGGTCTCTGACTGCTTATATTTTCTTACAGCGACGGCACGGTTTGAGATACACAAAACGTGAGTCTTACGTGCAACGAGGAGGATTGCGCACGTTCGTCCTGAAAAACTCCACCGTGTGTTCTGCCGCCAGAACTGGTGCATTAATTGAACAACGAGCCTTCGATTGGTTAGATATTTTTACAGTGACAGAACAGTTTGAAACACACAAAACATGAGTCTTACGTTCAACGAGTCGGATTAGGTACGTGGGCCTTTGATTGGTTAGATATTTTTACAGTGACAGAACAGTTTCAAACACACAAAACATGAGTCTTACGTTCAACGAGTAGGATTGGGCACGTTCGTCACGAAAAACTCTACTGTGATTTCGTCCGCCAGAACTGTTGCATTAATCGCAACCAGCGACGTTGGTTTGGCTAGATTTTCTTACAGTGGCGGAACGGTTTGAAACACACAAAATCTGAGTCTTACATGCAACGAGGAGGATTGGGCACGTTCGTCATGAAAAACTCCACCGTGATTTTGTCCGCCCGAACTGGTGCATTAATTACAACCTCCGGCCTTAGTTTGCTTAAATTTTCTTACATTGACGAAACGGTTTGAGACACCCAAAACCTGATTCTTACAAGCAACGAGGTGGATTAATCTCAACAACGTTCCTGAAATTGCTTAGTTTCACCTACAGTGATAGAACGGTTTGAAACAAGTTTTGGCCGTTGGTTTGGCTAGATTTTCTTACGGTGATG
>SPJY01036635.1:0-10981 GCA_005191435.1 Raddia distichophylla | reverse complement strand
AGCAACTATCTTCTATTGTCTGTGTCACCTTAAATACACGTGAGAAGTCAATTGAACTCTTATATCTGTAGGATGCTGAGTAGCTTATCTAATCGATCGAAAAGCTGTGTACAATTCATAACCCCTTATTAACACTATAGAAGACAACAGGGGACCAAGCGAAAATTAGCATTCACTTTCCAATGTCTTCAACCCCTAATTAACATTAGGATCCAAGAATCTGGTTACAAAGCCAGCATGGCCCATTGGCCCCTTAGCTGATATTGATATAGAAAAAAATGGCATAGCTAATTTTTTTTAAAAAAAAGTTAGTTAATCATGCACACCCAGCATTGACACCAGAAAATGCATAGGTTAGTAGTGAATTGGCATGTATACATGCTACATTATGTATAGCAACTCAAACCACTTTCAATATTCAACAATTGTAATACACTAATTGAATGAATGTGAAACTGATCACTAATACTAAAATGCAGGTAATTCAGGTAATGTACTACCAATCTACCATAATGGTTGACATATGTGTCATTCAGAAGTATCACATTTAAGCTCCCACTATTTCTTTGGTAAAATACCAAATCCATTTCCTTTGAAATCCTATCAATCAGTAACTAAAATCAAGCAACCAATGTTCCTGAAACTTCATCAGTGCTCACCGTCAATCGCCGGCGAACCAACCCACCGTCAGTTTCCTCCGGGGTGGCGAGCCGCAGGGCACGCATGAGGACTGCGGGCTCGACGAATGGGCAGCGCGTGGGTGCTCGGCGGAGGGGCGGCGCCGAGCTACGGCGGCGGCTAGGGTTGCCAGGTCGCGAGTGGATCCACTGAGGGGAGGCGGCATGGGGATACGGAGGGGCGGATCTCCGAATGGGAGGCGGCGGGGAACGGAGGGGAGGAGGCGGCGGCAGTGTGGACTCGAAGGCAGAGGAGGAAGCGCCGGGCTTGGCACGGAGGAGGCTAGCCCGAGCAATAAAATTGGCTAAGTCGGACCCTTATCGATAGCTAATTGGCTATCTCGACGGCCGCAATAAATGCCGTCGATATTGGTCTGGCATCCGCGTAGAAATGCTTGTATGCCGTGGGCCTTCTCTCTCGACGGCTTAAAACCGTCGAGATAGGCCACGCAGCCGTCTCACAAGCCTCTCGACGGTCTATTTAAAGGGGTCGTCGAGAGAGGCTAGTCTCGAGGGCTCTCATTGACTACCCTCGAGACAGGTAGCCTTTATCGAGGGCTTTTGCAGAGGCCGTCGAGACTGGTCTCTGTCACGACGGCTCACACTATGCCCCTTTTTCGATGGTCAACCAAGCTTCTTTAATTTTTAAAAAATTACAAAAAAAATATGCTGATCATGCACATTGGCTAATCTTACTTTAAACATGAAGAGACATCACCATAATTTTTTTACAACGAAAAAAGTCTAAAAATACATGTCCATATGTAAAGGAGCATATCGTCGAAATAATGACTCAACGTTCTAGAGACTTGAAGTAAATACAATCGAGATGCGCTTATAATTTTTTATGTGCTCATCAAACCATGCAAAATTATTATCACACCCTTATTTCATTGCAATGTTACACATCACAACAATTTTACAATATTTTTCATGTATTTTACAAATTTTTAAACCCACATATACATATTTCAAAAACATAGCATTAAAATAACATAGCATTAAAAATATAACATTATAAGCATTTTTTCACACAATGATTTTCGTAACAATGGAAAAAAATTGAGAATTTTCCACATTTTTTTACAAATTATAAGCATTTTTAAATTAAAAACAAAAAACAACATGCCTGAAAATTATCTGTCTCGACGGCCAGATACAGGCCGTCGAGACAGCCTCCCATGACCCGAGTGGAGGTGGCCTGACCCATTAACTCTCTCGACGGCCCGTTAGCCGGCCGTCGAGACTGCACTTTTCCCGCGCCGTGAAAAGCCGAAAAGTGAGACGCAGGAGCTGAATGGAGACTATCTCGACGGCCTATGTAGTGGCCGTCGAGATAGGTCTGTTCTCTCGACGGTTTTTTCATGGCCGTCGAGATTTCCTATCCTCTCACGACCGCTGCGAGGTGGCCGTCGAGCCTTCCGGGGGCCCTCGAGATTTTGAGCGTTTCCTGTAGTGGGGGTGTCGACCCAGCTGCGGGAAGAGCTGGACCTGTAGAGCCAGAGCCAGCGGAGGCGAAGGGCCCGGGCAAAGGCGTGAAGGTCCAGGACTCCCAGCCCACCATACCTGCAAGGGGAGCACACAATCTTCCAGTTAACTCGGCAGTGACCCCCACAAGAGGAGTCAGAGCCCTGCCAAAGCCAAGCGCGACGAATCTTGTCAATCTTTGTGAAGACCGAGCGAGGAGGAACGATGACCGATAGCAGGTAGGATGGCATGGTCGAGAGGACCGATTTAAGGAGAGTGAGTCTTCCCTCCTTGGACATCATGGGCCCCTGCCATCCACTTAGTCTTCCGACGACCTTATCAATGAGTGGTTAAAAGTGGACGTGCCTGAGCTTCCGGAGGGCGAGGGGTAGCCCGAGGTAAGTTAGGGGAAAACCGACCTGCCTGGCTGGAAGGGCGGCGAGCACGTCGTCCAAATCTATGCCGTCACAGCGGATGGGCACCACCTGGCTCTTGAAGAAGTTGGTGCGGAGACCGGTGATGTCGCCGAAACATTGGAGAATGGAAGCCAGAGCAGCAACCTCCTCCTTAACGGGGGCAATGAAAATCGCAGCGTCGTCAGCGTAGAGGGAAACTCTTAGGTTGGCTGGCACCCCTTTTAGAGCGGAGAGGATGCCCTGGTCGGCAGCAAGAGATATAATTTTGTGGAGAGGTTCGATGGCGAGGTTGAACAGGAAGGAAGATAAGGAATCCCCTTGACGAAGCCCTTTGCGGTGTAGGATGTGCTTTCCAGGGAAACTATTGAGGAGAATTTGTGAGGACGAGGAGGCCAGGACGGCGGACATCCAGCTCCTCCAACGATTTCCAAAACCGCGGGCACGAAGGTTGTCCAGGAGATATCTCCAGGAGACCGAGTCAAAGGCTTTCTCAATATCGAGTTTGAACAAGAGGGACGGGGTTCGGGAATGGTGCAGAAGCTTAGCCCGGCCCTGAACAAAAAGAAAGTTGTCTTGTATGTGCCGCTTTTTTATGAAGGCACTCTGGCACGGCAAGACCAAAAGAAAGTTGTCCTGTATGTGCCGCTTTTTTATGAAGGCACTCTGGCAAGGCGAGACCAGGTCGCCGATGAAACCGGTCAACCTGTTTGCGAGGATTTTGGAGAAGAGCTTGCCAAAGCTATGAATGAGACTGATGGGTCGGTAGTCGGAAGGGGATGAGGGGTTTTTGTTTTTAGTTAGCAGGACGACGCTGGCCGAGTTAATGCCTGCCGACAGGCGGTGGCCGTTGGAAAATAGGCATTGTAAGGCCTCGAGGAGATCGGGGTGAATTATATCCCAGCCCAGTTTGTAGAAGGCCCAGGTGAAGCCGTCCGGGCCCGGGGCTTTGTCGGAAGGCATGCTCATTATGGCGTCGTGGAGCTCCTCGAGAGAGAGCGGCTCCTTGAGCGAGGCGAGGTCGTGGGTTGGGAGACCGATGGAACCCCAATTGAAATTGTAGGGGGTGGAAGCCGGAGTTGAACCGTCTCCGAAGATGTTGGTGAAGTGTTGGTGAAGCGCTGAGGCCAGATCATCATGCCCAGTGATGACGCCCGAGGCAGAGTGAAGGGAGTGAATGAAATTTCTTCGTCTGCGCGAGTTGGCCGAAAGATGGAAGTACTTTGTGTTTGCATCGCCAAGTTTGAGCCAACTTAGCCTAGAATGCTGCTTCCACTTGATCTTGTCTATGGCTGCCAAGCCCAGGATTCGACACATAATGGAGCGGTGGAGGGAAATTTCAGCCGGAGTAAGAGGGCGTAGCTCCATAGTTGCATCAAAAAGGTGAATAACTTCGTTTGCAACGGTGAGCTATAGCTTGAGTGTACTCAGCAGAGATTTGCTCCAGTGCTTAAGGGCCACTGCGGTGGAACGAAGCTTGTGCCGAAAGCGTTGGATGGGATTGAGGCGGCTCGTGGTCTCGCTAAGAGCTGCCCAAGCTTGCTGGATCACCTCGAGGAAGCCTGGCAGGGTGGTCTAGTAATTCTCGAAGCGAAAGCGCGGAAAGACTCTGCCGTGAGAAGCAAAGGGCAGTGATCCAAGACGGAAGATGAAAGCGGCAGCATCGAGCAGTTGGGAAAGGCGAGCTCCCAAGATGTCGTGCAGAAGAAATGATCTAGCTTGACCAGGGCAGGGAGGGCTTGCTCATTGGACCAAATGAACCTTTTGCCGGAAAGGTGGATTTCACGCAGGTGGTAGCCGTCAATGGTGGCACGAAAAAGGTTCAGCAGTCTCCGGTTTATGTTGAGGTTGTTTTTGTCGGAAGCTTTGTAGATCAGATTGAAATCGCCCATGAGTAGCAGGGGGCCGGAGAAAATGGTTGGAAATCGAATGCGGCTCTTGTAGGAAGGATTCTTTGGCGGCGTCGCCCTGAGAGGGGCCATAGATATTGGATATGGTCCAGCTGCGCGAGGTGCGGGAGCAGGAGACCTTCGCGGAGATGGAGTATGTTAGCACAAGGAAGTCGAAGAGGGAGACAACCTCATCATCCCAAAGCAGCAGGAGTCCCCCACGGGTACCGTCTAACGGGATGCAGTGGGAGCCTTTTAGGCAGAAAGCTCCGAGTTCGAGGAGGGAGTGAGGGTCTGGAGCCGAGAGCTTGGTTTCTTGCAAACCAAGGATGGAAGGCTGGTGAGTCCAGACTAAATCAGCAACGACACGACGTTTAACAGGGAAATTGAGCCCCCCGAACATTCCAGCAGATAATCTTCATTGGGGAAACCCGGAGAGCGACGAACCTTGCATGCCCTGGGGTAGCCGCGTAGGGGGCCCGGGGCAGACGAGGCGAAGGAAGTGGACCACACGCAGGTGGTTGGACAGCCCGACCCTACTAAAAGCCACACACAGGTGGTTGAAACAACAGATGAAGACCTACACGCAGGTGGTTGAACAACTCGACACTAATGAAAACCACACGCAGGTGGTTGAACAGGATGACAGAAAAAGGACCTAACATGAAGAACAAAAGGGCTACGCGGACGGGGGAGACCGCCTAGGCAGCACTCGCAGCGACCTCCTCCACTGAGTCAGAACCCATAGTAGATAGGTCAAGCGGCGGCTGGAGAACGCCACAGATGTCTGAGATCGCCTCAATGGAGCCGTCGTCTAGAGCGGTGGAGAAGAGAGTGCTGAGGTGGGTGGCAAGGTCTTCCACTGAGACAGGCGAGGAGACATGTCCCAGCTTAGGAGCTAGGACAGCCTGGGCCCTCCGGATGGAGGGGACCGCTGAGGTGCCGGGAACTAGAGGGAGCGCGCAGGAGGCAGCGAGGTGCGAGCTCCGACGAGAGGCCTGGGCGGGGGGTGGACGACGGCACGAACCACTGGCCCTAGGAGGGCATGGGGTGAAGCGAAGTAGAGATGTCGGAACCGGGGAGGAAATGAAGTCCAACAAGGTATCCACGGCGGAGGCAGGCGGCCTCCCTCCCTCTCCTGCAAAGGAGGCAGAGAGACTCCTCTTGTTCTTTGTACATTTCAAATTCACGTCTGGGTGAGTTTCTCTACTATTGATCTTCATCATTTTAATAATCGAACCCTTGCGAACCCATTTTCGATGTTGGTTCCAAGAGATAATAGCCGGATCGCTGGGAATTGATTGCCGAAGTTGCGCCATCAACTAGCACCGCCTACTGTTCCCTACTGTTCCTCGAAACCGAAGAGTATAAGTTTTTTCTAACAATTATTCTATTATTCTTGTGTCTTAGGCGTAGCACCATCAATTTCAGGTGCCACTAGTGTAGTTTTAGCCGGAGTTGTCATTGGTGTCCTCTTTGTCTTCCTCATCGCCGGCGAAGGCCCTGCGGCCGTTTCGGTTTGCGTCTCTTTAGGGGATGAACTTCCTCATTCTAACCAATCCTATTCGATGCACGCCGAGCTCATTGACCTCTAGGACTTGTCGCCGATGTCCTCCTTTAACGAGCTCTGTCGTGGCCGTAGCTGTACGTCGTCATATTGTTTGTCGCTGGTTTTCCTTTTCCAATCTAAGACCATGCCGGAATTCTCCTCATCTCCCTCACCCGATTTTTCCATTTCCCCCTTCGCTGGAGATCGCCGGGATGTCGCGCTGCCATCCAGTGCCGCTGCGTGCCTGCGTCGTCTCCCGCTCCACTGCCATCACAGCTAGTAGGAGTGGAAATGAGCTGAGCCTGAGCGAGCCAGCCTCTAGCTCGGCTCGGCTCGGCTTGTTCGTTACCGAGCCGAGCCTAAGCCGAGCTGAGTAAGGGGTCCGAGCTGGAAGGCAGGCTCGGCTCGGCTCGGCTCGTTTCATTAGGGGCTCGCGAGCTGCTCACGAGCGCTCGCGAGCCAAGGAACACATTGATCTCCCAACCTTATAAGGCATTAACCATTGCAAAATATAAGTTGGCATTGTACATATGAGTATCAAAATGACTTGTGCGCATATGTGGGTTTTGGGCTATTTTATGGTCTCTTTTGGCAATAGGATAAGTTATTTTCTAATGGTTAAGAGATAGAATAAATAGTTATTTTCTCTCTGGCTCAGCTCGGCTCGCTAATGGCCACGAGCTGGAAATGAGGCTCGGCTCGTGCTCTTTTACAAACGAGCCGAGCTTTTACCAAGCAGAGCCCGAGCAGCTCGCGAGCTTCGAGCTAAAGTTCCAGCCCTAATCACAGCAGGTCGCTGCTGTGTTGTAGCAGTTGCCTCTCGCTGCTGCAAGCTGAAGCCTGAAGCCTGAAATTAGCAAGCCCCTAGAACAGCACCGGCGTCGACGCGTCGTGCAGTTATATCCACTGTCGTTCCCGTCTCTTCTTATCTGTGCCTCCTTTATTTTATCTAAGGCTTTGTTTTTTTTCCGCGTATCGTTGTGTTAGTGTATTACTGTGGTAAATTTGAGAGAACTCGAAAATAGACCTAAAGATTTTAAAAAATAAAAATAGATTTACAATCTTTGGAAGGATTACTAAAAGATACGAAAAAACCGTTACAAAATTATCATAACATGTTGGCTATATAAAAATAAAAAATGCTACAGTAATACTCAACGGTACATAATACTTAAAACAATGAAACAATGCCTAAATCATTTTTAATTGCTTCCTCGTACGTTGGCTTGGAGTCGCTGTCACCTGGATCCAAGTTGTTAGCCACGACCAACTATCCAGCCAGCTCGCGGTTCGTTCGACCTGCATGTTCCTTCGAGCGTTCAAACGGTCATAAAAAATTCATCCAATATCCAATTGACCTAAAATAAATTTATTTGTGATTTTTCATACGTCAGATACACATTTTGTTGTCGTCGCCGATCCAGCAGGAGCCGGTGATGATTTCAGAAACCAAGGAAAATGTAGAACCTTTGGCAACTATGTTTGTGAACTTGTTTCGTAGATTTTTCAAAAAGCATGATATGCTAAAAACTAAAAATGCTAATTAGTTAGTTTAGCTGCACCTATCCAACATTATTATTCGTAGTAAAATTCTCCTTGTTGTCATAGGTTATTAATTACCAATTATCTATACTGCCATACCCACAATGTAGGTTTTGAATGTTGCTTAGAATGCTTAGATCCCTTTAATCATACTTGTTGTGATGAATTGTCTCATAATGTTGTTTTGATTTGATTTTAAAGGACAATTATTGTCGTCATGTTTTAAAATGGGTAAGATGATAGTGGGTGCTATCGGGATAAAAGTATTTTGCAAAACCTGGTTGGGGTGGCCAGATGCAAGGTGGTGTGCATTATGCTGAGGCCAATGTTGCATGAGATTTGTGTCAAGTGTGGGATCCACCCCGATCGCTAAGGACCGATTCCTTGAGGTAGATGAGCAAAGTATACAGTGTGGTCATCGAGTGCCTATATGGGCAGGCCCAGGCTTAGTAACTTTTGGAATTCTAATTCGGTGCCTATCTGGTGAGACTATCCTGAGGGCAATAATCTTACGTTGTACTATGTTGAGGCCAATGGTGTTACCCGTAGCCAGCCGATGCGGTACTAAGTCGAGGCCAATGGTACCCAATATTGTGATGTTAGTAGTGGGGTTTGCAGATTAGGAGGAAGACTGCCAAAGGTCATGATAGCTTTGCCTGAGGTCAAGGCGGGCGACGGAGAGCCGCCTCTCTGTAAGTTTTAACATTTTTGTTTTCTAAATGTTTTTAAAGTAAAACCACGATAAAAGTCGTGTGTTTTGGTTTTCTCCTCACAGCGTGACTATGAGTGTGCGATTATAGGTTCACGACTAGGAACCGTGACTAGCCATGCACATTGGGCAAAACCGGCAGTCGCCAGAAATTGTGAAGTTAAATTATTCAAATAATTTTTACAATGTTGTCCATGTTTCAAAAACATATGGTGAACTTTACAAAAAATGGCTTTAAGCGAAACAACCATACCCTTCCTTTGTAAGCTTTAGTTGCATATAGTTAGCCTTACTTATTGAGTATTCATGTACTCACCCTGCTTTTCATGCGGGCTGCTCATTCCAACAAGCAAGTTGCCATTAGAAGGAGATGTTCCCAGACGAGGAGTTGTACGAGGATGAAGGCTTCACCAATGGGATTCAAGATGGAGAATTGCCGACATCTAGGAGCGCTGCGCTAACTACTGGTTGCATGTGGGAATGTGTTGTTTTGTTCTTTTGAAGTTGAACTTATATTTTAATCTTCCGCTGTTGTAAGGCTTGTGTGCCTAACTTTTGTATTAAATGCCACGCTGGCGCATACTCTGACATAAAGACCATCTTGACTAATATTCTGATGCAATAAAGTGTTTACTCACGGCGGTTGTGATCCAAGAGCTGTATATTTGTGTGTTCTAGCTACTTGATTCAGTGAATAGAACATGTAAAGCACAGAAGGAAACCGACTCTATTTTTAGGTCCCTACACGGACGAAGGGTTATATTTCTTAGGGAGGAGGACTATGTGGGCGTTGTTTAAAGCCTCTAGGTCAGGACCATCAAGGTCAAAGATTCTTTGGAGGGCCTCTAGCAAATCCTCTGAGATGAAATCCCAGCAAGATTTGTACAAGTCCCAGGTGAAGGTGAAGCCGTCTGGGTCAGAGGCCTTATCACTTGGAAGATTGTGGATGACTTCCTTGAGCTCATCCATCGAGAGAGGGGTCTCGAGGGAGGAGAGATCCAAGGAAGGCAGGCCAATGAAATTCCAGTTGAAGCAGGTGGTGGGTTGTGTCGAAGCTAGAGCCTCTTCCCCGAAAATGGAGTTGAAGTGATGGTGGAGAGCCAGGGCTTTGTCATCAAGCTCGGTGAGGGTGCCTGATGAGGACTGGAGTGTGTGGATATAGTTTATCCTACGGTGGTCTTTGGCCCGTAGATGGAAGTATTTGGTGTTGGCATCGCACAGCCGAAGCCAATTGATGCGGGAGCGTTGTTTCCATTTGAACTTCTCAATAACGCTGAGGCCAAGCACTTTTAGTTTGATATCTCTCCGCAGGTTGATCTCGGCAGGCGAGAGAGGGCATACTTCCATTGCAACGTCATGTAAGCGGATGATCTCGGAGGCGATGGCGAGTTGTAACTTGGTGTTGCCGATTAGGTTGCGGCTCTAGAGTTTGAAGGCTTTCGCAGTTCAGTTCATCTTAGCCTTGAAGCGGAGCAGGGGGTGGGCGGGCTAAAGGGGGGATGCCTCGCACCATTCCTACTAAGCTACCTCCACAAACCCGGGCATTTTTATCCAGAAGAATTAGAAGAGGAAATGCTGAGCCGAGCGAGAGAGGTTTTCTGCCGTGAGAAGAAGAGGACAGTAGTCGATGTCGACGAGGAGAGCGATAAGAGCGAACAAGTAAGATAGAGCAGTCCCGGGCAGAGTTTGACGCAGCCGAAGCCAGTTGATGCGGGAGCGTTGTTTCCATTTGAACTTCTCAATAACGCTGAGGCTAAGCACTTTTAGTTTGATATCTCTTCGCAGGTTGATCTCGGCAGGCGAGAGAGGGCGTACTTCCATTGCAACATCAAGTAAGCGGAATGATCTTGAAGGCGATGGTGAGTTGTAACTTTTGGTGTTGCCGATTTGGTTGCGGCTCCAGAGTTTGAGGGATTTCGCAGTTCGGTTCATCTTAGCCTTAAAGCGGAGCAGGGGGTGGGCGGGCTAAAGGGGGGATGCCTCGCCCCATGCCTGCTAAGCCACCTCCACAAACTCGGGCATTTTTATCCAGAAGGATTAGACCTGTGGAGACGCAGGGGGTCGCGACAGAAGAAGAGGACAGTAGTCGATGTCGACGAGGAGAGCGATAAGAGCGAAGAGGTAAGATAGAGCAGTCCCAGGCAGAGTTTGATAAAGCCCGAGCAAAGAGGACTTGGGTGGCGGTGAACAAATATAAAAAAAATTTTGGGAACAAAAAATTTTCATACGCATGTTGAACGTCTTTTGGGAACAAGCTGGTTTTCTAGTTGCTGCGAGGACATGTTTTTACTTAAGCGCATCATGTATCTGAAAGAAGGTGAACATGGTTACATGGGTAGAAGCAACAAGCAGGTCGTTGTAATTAACACCTTATCCACTGAAGCATAACAGAAAGGAAAAAAATTTGCATGCAGTCCATGCATATCATGGGTCTCTGTTTGTTCTGCGTTAGGCCGTCAGCAACCCTCCTCGTATGTGCACTCGGTAGCTAACCTATATAAAAAAGAAGATTATATGTTAATTGCATCCGAGTCTCTCTATGAAGTATAATTAATCAAAGAAAATTCATGTTACTGACTAGCTAGGCAAGCTAGTAGTCTAGTACTGACCTATGAAGATACTGAACGATTTTGCTGGTGTTCCTCAAGGTTAATTACTTGACCAAAGCAGAAGGTGATCCGAGAACTCAAAGATCTACCAGACTCTTCAAGGACGACCAATACATGGTTTATCAA
>SPJY01036632.1:121-14516 GCA_005191435.1 Raddia distichophylla | reverse complement strand
ACTCATTATACAATCCACGGATGTATTTGTTCAGGAGAAGACTGGGTCCTGGTTTGTCCGCAGGATCAAGAGGATTCTGTGCCGGACTTTGCTGAAGATTACCTATTGCTCAAGGGTCGGATTAGAGAACATCGTCATATTTATTCTTGCATATCATTTGGATTTCCGCTACTCTGAATATTATTACTATCTTATGGATTTAAGCAAACTATTGTAATAAGTGGTTGTGGTACAATTACTTTTGCATCGTTATAATATTTTCTTAGTTATGATGATTGTGTTGTGATGCTCGACCCAAGTCGCTCATAAGTTGCTAGCATTAATTGTTGGGACTAGCAATGGATCATGGGTAGATCCCGGTGAAGCCGGGGTTGTGACAGTGTAGAAAAAGTTTGAAAATTTCGGGAGCCTTGAAACAGCAGGAACCACTCTCTTCTTGCAAGACGAATATTTTGGGAATCTTCTTTTAGCTTTTGATAAAGCAACTTTAGTGATTTGAATGATTTGGCCTGTCTCTAATTGCCTAGGCTGGTTGAGGAGGTGGAAAGTGGTCACAAAAACCTAATTCGCATCTACTTTGTCCCATGGGAAGCACCTCTTTGCTTTGCAGTGGTCACAAAAACCTAATTCTCATCTACTTTGTCCCATGGGAAGCACCTGTTTGCTTTGCACATGGTGTGACACTTGAAATTTGAATTCCACCGTGGTTCAACTACCGACATGAAACTGTTTGGGGCAAAGTGCTTATAGGTGCTGCATATTGCAAAAAGAGAGCGTCAAAATTGATTGGCGTCTATTAATCCCCCGTCTAGCCGCCTAGTTTAGGTCTTCAGTTTTCCCACTCTGAATACGGCAATATCACTTGGACCGGCCACGAAGCGCACATACTCAGCAAAGCGAAAGTCCCCATTGATGCCTTTCGATCTCAAGAACGCACCTACTCCTCAAGTAAGATTGAAAGCCCCACCCTAGAGCAAAAGTACAAAAAATAACCAGGCAGCCTACAAGCAAGCAGTAAGTAGGTTTCATAGGATACTAAGACAGGGCCAAAGGCACAAGTGGCTGTAATGTTTAGTTTAGTCTCGTAGTTCACAAGCTGAAGTCCTTAGTAGAGGAGACCTCCATATCACATCAATAACTCCGGAACTACCTTCCGGATCCCTCCTACAGGGAGTAAGAAAAGACATGAGAAAAGTTATCCGAAACAACGAAAAATTGAATAAAGGTTGGCCGGTAACACATGCCTTGTCGCCCCGGTCCCTAACGTTCCTAGGGCCGCTCCGGGCAACGTCTTCAATCTCGGGGAGGGCCTTCCCCCGAGGGCGCTGACCAGTTCGTGGGAGCTGTCCTTGACCCAATCAGACCCGGGATCTGTAAAAATGCAAAAGGGATCTTAAGTTAGCGTTGCTCGACGATATGATCCCAGACAACTTAATAACTGAGAACTTACATGCATCAATGTCCTGGATGTAGTCCAGTTGCCCTTCAATATGCTAGAAGGGATGCTCCCGATGCTTCAAGGGGCTCACCGTGTTGATGAGGAAGTCGTAGACGATCCTCTCCCCAGTGAGGCCCACCGCGACCAATCCCGTGATGCGATTGATGAGTTCAACATCCGCATTCGAGACCCGCAGGTGCAGCATGGTATCCTCGTTTGCCTCAGGGACATTCCCCTGGTAGCCGAGACCGCTCCCTGAGGTGGTCTTGAGGTAGAATCAATAACGATCCCATCCCGAGATCGAATCCTCAGAGCTGAAGCTCGGGAAGGAGGCACCGGTATTGGGTCGCTTGAGGAAGTAGCGGAAACCGATGGAAGGATCACCGCAAACCGCTTTCTACTCCTGCAAAGAAAATAATGCAAAAACAAACTTACGTGGGCATGGCCCTGAGGAAGGCCTCACAGAGGTGGACGAAGATCGCCACCATCAGGATTGAGTTGAGGCCTTGAGGGTGAGGTTGACCAAATCCAATCCACACTGGGCTAAGATCCCAACATCGGCATTCGTACTCCGTGCGCGGAGAACAGATCGAAGCAGAATATCTCCCCCTCTCACAGCTTGGGTGCTTCCTCCGTCCCGTGTTGCCTCCATCCCTTTGTAGGGATGAAGCGAAGCTCCTCCAGCTAGAGGAGACACTTCTTCATGATCAGGGACATCCCAAGCTTCCCCATGAGTTGTCCGGGAAAGGTTTCAGGATGGCCGGGATCTTAGCAGATTGGATCTAAGTTTGCAAGAAAGATCGGATCTAAGTTTGCAAGAGAGCAAGAGAGCGAGAGAGAGAGAGAGAGCAGAGAACGCGGTAGGAAGAAGGAAGGTGGAATATAAAACCTCCCCTCCCCTTTTATAGCGTCGCTGGAAGATTCTAGCCATTACAGTAAATCCCATGCCTCAAACGGTAACTTCCGGTGCGCAAATTGCACTATTACAATGGTCAAAATAGTTACCCTTGAGATTAATTGGTAAAAACAACCCGTTGCATTCCAGCCATTATGTTAAGGCGCAATCTGGGTTGTCCGAAGCAATCTAGACTTTGATAATAAGACAATCCACACCAGCCGGGCAATTTTGCCTGGGTAACCCTATGTCACACTGCCTGGCTGATGAGATGTTTCCCTCTCAAGAAGACATTTACTTAGCCTCAAGAGGATGATAAGAAAGACACAGCTCCACTTGAGCCTCGGGGTCTAGCTATCGGGGAATGGAAGTTGCCCGTGCCACGTCATGACAGCTGGCAACCACGTAAGATCCACTTGGCAACCAGGATAGAGGCCTAGCGGTGCGCCCCGGACAACTATACACGTGTAGAATAAGGTGCCTAGAAGAATAGGATACCAAGGTAGCATCGGATCCCCCCTGGCGCGCTTGAAGACCCCTGCATGATGAAGATTTATGGCCATCAGTTGCCTGTTTTTGCTTACTACTCGGTTTAACAGCCGTTTAGGAGTAGTAATTAACATTAATTAGCTTGATTAACCGTTGTAACTAAACCCCCTATAAATCTTACCCTGCGCGGCAGATGTTGGACATCAGATACGCACATGTTCTACGCACTGGACATTCCGCAGTTAGGGATGGCAAAAAACCATTGGGTATGGGTACCCATGGGTACCCGACCCGATGGGCATGGGTATGGGTTGCAACCTATACCCATGGGTATTTCGGGTTCGGGTGCCTGAATGGGTCAGGTTCGGGTACGGGTACAATTCTATACCCATGGGTAACCCGAATTCTGACATGTGGGCCACATATACATATATATCAGTATGTCACAGGATTACACTGCCCACGGCCCATGCTCCCACGGCCCACCACCTACATAGCCCAGTACAGCACGGTGGACCCAAGGCCAATCCCCATTCCCTAAAACCCTAGTAGACATCAGGCAGCAACCAGCAAGCAGCAGCTAGCAGGAGCGTCCCCACCGTCACGCCCCCCCCCCCCCCCCCGCGGTGGCGCCGCCAGTCCAACGGCAGCCGCCGCCACTCGCCGTCGCCGTTCGCCGCCAACTGCCTGCCGCCGTGGCCCGTGAGGTTCTCTCTCCCTCCTCTCTCTCTCTCTCTCTCTCTCTCTCTCTCGCTCTCACTGCCTCTCACTCTCTATTCCTCCGGTCGGTCCGCGCCGCTGCCCTGGCCCTTGCCAATCCGCCCCCTTGCCCTTGCCGTCGATCCACCCATACCGCCGCCCTGGCCCTTGCTAATCCACCCCCTTTCCCTTGCCATCGCCGATCCGCCCCCTGGCCCTGGCTGTGCCGCCCCAAATCCACCCCCTGGCCCTTGCCACGCCACCGCCGAACCACCCCCTGCCGCCGTCGATCCACCCCCTAGCGCCACCCTTGCCCTTGCCGATCCGCCCCCGGCCCCTACCCCCTGCCGTCCCCGATCCACCCCCGAGGTTCAAATTTTCGGGTATGAATACCCATCGGGTATCGGGTACCCGTCGGGTTCGGGTATGGGTACGAGTTTATACCCACAGATGTTTTCGGGTTCGGGTAGGATACCAGTGTACCCAGAGATACCCACCCGATTGCCATCCCTATCCGTAGTTGGACAATTTCATCACGTTGTACTCTGTACATTGGGGAAGCCACAGATTAGACTTCGGGACACTCTAACACATTGTCTCTTTACATTGAGCAACCTATACACTAGAGTTGGGTTATCATCCCAAGCTTGGGAGGCACGAACCAGGATACATCGTTGTTCTCTTTGTTCCTCTGTTGACACCCCAAGACCCTCGATGTCTTAGAAGCATAGGTGCGGGCAGGAAAGGGGCTCTCTTGATCCCCCAATCAAGAAGTATGCTCGATATGGGAGCCCGTCTCCCGATCATCGACACATTGATTAGGATGAGTTAACTGTAGTGGTAGGGCCCGACATATATCACTGCTTCGACACCACTCCGGGCTGTGGGGACCCAATTTTCTATATTGAATATTAGAAATTGTTTCTCCGAAAATAAGAAATTTACAGAATTGCTTGCACAACCACACCATACTTTATTTCATTTTTTTTTACAGAGAAGAGTACAATACCAAAAGTGGTATATTTTACAATCCTAATTCCTAATTTAGAGTGTAGGGAAGACTTAGAACTCCTGGCCGAAAAGATCCATTTCTTCTTCTGTTATATCAAAATCTGCAACTAGAAGTGGACCTGTTCATTTAAAATGAACGGTCCCCGATTTTACGGTAAGTATAAACTTGCAGGTTCCAATAGGAATTTAAATATTAACTATATGAAAGGATTAACAAATGATGGTGTTGGCTTTCGTAAAATGTTTTATGCAATTATTTATAAATTTAAAATCCTATATTATTTCACCAAAATTTCCCTTTTATAAAGGATTTAAAACAATTAAATAATACTATCTCCAAATACTCCGTTCCTTAACACATCTTCTTTCAGGTGTCTATTTTTTTAAAATCATGAGAATTATGAATAAAATAGGCATCACCCAATTGACACAACTTCATATTCCTGAAGTAGGGACCATCGATGTTTTTGTTAATCAGCTCTGTAGAACCTATCCAACTTAACCCATACAATAGCCTCTTATATGGTTGGATGATAAATGTGTCATTTTTATTCAACAAAACCCAAGGTTTTACAATATCTTGCACACCGCACAGATATTGGGAAAAATAACCTCAACAATGCTAAGCTCCGCACAATCACTACGATAACCTTGCTAGTGATTCACTCGCTTAAAGCATTGCAGAAAACCATGCAGGCATTAAGAAAAATAATAAAATAATGTCTCGCCTTTTAAGTCATTACGGTAACCTTGCTAATGACTTAAGTTTATAAATTTTCATTTTTATTCACTTTTTACTTCCATATCAATAAATGAATTTATCATATGGATAATGATTTTCTATACTAATTTTTAAATACAATATTACTAAATGTTTCTTATACGAGGGTAGTGTACAAGATGATTATTTTAGGAGGGCTTTTGGTAGTGGATTTTTGGAGTAATTATTCTACATAAATGAGAAATTATACAAATAAAATATGGGGTATTTATATAATTAAATAACTAAAAATTAATGCAATAATTAAATAGATATCTGACAGTAGGAAATTCAAAATGCGTCAAAGATAGGGAAACCTGCCTTCTTCATAGACTGACTCGGATTCTAGTGGATGTTCCGGATAATCCACTTCAGGAACTTCGGAAATATTTAATTTAGTATCTAACGAGGATAAATGAAAATTAATAATCAAATCATTTTGGAAAAATTTATGAATGCATGAAATATAGATGCAGGGGAAAAGGCTTGGTTGATAGGGTGATGGTTTGTATGATTTCGAAAGACAAAAAGATTTGTTTTTATTTGGACAGCATTTCGGGAGTCCTCCAGATAAAAGGATTATGCATGTGTACGTGAGATTTTAAAGTGTGGATCAACAAATTTCCAGAGGTCGGGGCGACAACAACCACGTTGCCGGAGTTCCGAGATGGAAATTGTTGATAGTGTAGGGTGAAAATATTGTAAATGAATTTTTAATAAAATATTAGTGCTAATAATAATTTTAAAGATTTTAAAATATTTTAGAAATCATTTTTCTGAATTTTTAAAGTTTCAAAGAGGGAGAAATGATTTTAATTAATATTATTTTATTGCTGATAATATTATTTTATTGCTAATAATGGTGTTTAATATTTTTATTAAATTGTTATCATTTATGAAATTTAATAAAAATTTTACATAATTTTTGAATAAATTTGGTATTTTAAAAAATGGGCAGCATAAGTAGAGTGTTTTTCAAAAAGGAAAATAAAAAGGAGAAGGGTTTGAGAGATAGAGAGTAACTGACATGTGGGGCCTGAGGCAGTGAGAGAGAGGGATTTGACGGGGGCTTACGGGGTGATGGCGGGGCCGGCGAGCGGTGGTCGGAGACGGCGAGGTGGTGGTCGATCTGTGGGATTGACGGTGTGGGCACTACAAGAAAAGTGTTTATCTATGACAAATATGTCGCGACGTTGTAATTTATTGTCATATATGTGAACTATTCTGTAACGAAATTTTATACGTTGTCATGGACTGTATCGTGCCCCCTCAGCCGATCATCATAAAACTGTGAAATAAAACGTCATAGATATTTGAACGGATGGACGACATATGGGTGTCCTTTTTGTGATGATATATTTTTCGTCAATGACTCATGTGGCTATAGATTAGAGGTATGTTATCTGACATGTATTTTTCTAGTTTTCGTTCTTGTTGTAAAATGTGGGCCATATAGAGCCTTATTTGACATGGACTTATCAGCCCGTGTTAGAACGTACGTGCTATCAGATGTGGGCCATATGAGACCTATATTTTGGGTCCATAAGTGTAATTTTGTGTTCCTAAAAAGAAAAATAAAAGCACCCGATACGGTGACTCGAACCTGCGACCTTAGCTCCAAGGAGGTTAAATTTTTACCACGGGATACAACAAGTTTGCTAGCTTATAACCAATTTATTTTTCTGAAAAGCATATCTAATAAGTATTGAAAAAATTTTATAATAAAAAACTTGTGGCAGCATAAGGTCAAACCCACAGCCACTTGGATCATGCCCGTAATGTTTTACTAATACGCGAGATTGCTGGTCGAGCAGGATTTTATTTGTTTATCATTCGATATATTAGAAACCCTAGAGCAGAGGACACCCGTCCAGCCCGGCCGTTCCCCACCCAGCGTAGAGCTCCCAACCCACTGCCCTAGATCCCTCCGTGCGCCGCCGTAGCGGAGGAGTCCTCCGCCATGATCTCGCAGAGGAGGCAAATCTTGGGGGCAGATCGGGCTCGTCCTTGTATGTGGGGATTGTCGGGGCGGAGGCCTCGTGGGCGCTTCGCCACCGGCAAGGCGGTGGCATTGGACGACACTCCTCCAAAGCTAGGGAGAGCCATCCTCTAATCCCCCTTCGCAAACCCCTCCCATCTCCACCCGAGGCCGGCGGCGTGGACCCTCGGGAAGGTCACGTCGACGACCCCGACGAGCTCAAAAGAGAAGACCACTGTTGCAAGAATTGGACCAAGGAGGAGGATGAGGCCGGTTCAACTCCTACGGCTGCACGGAAGAAGAAACCTTGAAGAACCCGTGGGCCAAAATCCCAACCTGCACACCCAACCATCTGATTTTCAAATCCAGGTTCCTATGCACAAATTTTTCTCTTAAATCTAGCATTCTCACCCATATTTAGCCTTGTTCTTGCATAAAAAATCTGGATAATTCCACATCCTGGAGCTCATAAAATCCGAGCATGCACACTTCATCTTCTAAAAAAAAAAGTCATCATTAAGCTGGGATTTCGAAAAACCAATCGAGAAAATCACTAGGTCGAAGACCAAATAGAAGAGATGTGAGGGGAAATTATGATTTTACAACCTTTTGAGAAGGGGAGGAAGTGTACGAATTAGCTGCCTGCAGCTGCCGTCCGCTGCTATTGCTCTTTGCTGCTGCCGTCGCTTGCTGCTGGGGGACTGCTCGTCGCCCCCGCTGCTAGCTATATGCTGCTAGCTACTGCCGCTGCTGTGTATGCTGCTAACTGTTGCATATGCTACTCTTAGCTGCTGCATTTGCGACTTGTAGTACTTAGGGGAGAGCAAGGGAAGAAAACAAAAGGGCGGAGCTAGATGTAGAAGGCACTTACGCATAAATAATCCATGTAACAAATAAGTACTAAACACTTTGGTTAATTTCATCGGATAAGCAACTTCAGTTATAAAATTTTCTACCATACCAATGGTGAACAGGGCTAGTATTACATCATATTTCTATATATCAATAGTATGTATAGTAGATAAATGTTAGTATCATTGTGGTTTCAGGCAAGACACTAAATCAACCAGAGATTTATCCTCGAGAGAGAGTGAAGAGGCAACTGATTTCTATATCCATATCAAGGCAAGTTGTTCTTTGATAATGTCGGTTAGATTATTTTAATTGTACAATTATTTTGCTATGTTTAATATAATATATGTATCATTTGATGCTTAATGTGATTATTTAACGAAGGGTGAAGTGTTAATGGCCTGCATTTCCCTTCATTTGTTTAGTGATAAAGACATCGTTCGACACACTGAAGAACATGCTCTAGTATGGAGGCTCATGAAAAGCAGCATCATACTATCCAATTGAAAGACTCGGAGAAAAGGAAGTAAAGGTTTCTAAGATTGCATTGCTAGGCAAAAAAATCATATTTGTACTAAGCAAGTGTTATTATATTTTTTCTTTTCTTTTAATATTTCTATGTACTAATAAATACTGAAATCCAATGTGTATCTATTTTCCTATGTATTATTTATTTTTGTCTAACTTGATGAGATGGTGAAGACATTCAATGACAAATTATGTTCACTTCCATGACAAAAGTCTTTGTCACTAAACTTGCCACATCATATGCCACCTTGGTTGGTGACATGGATCGGTAGTCTATAATGACGAAACATTTAACCCACGTGTCAACCATACATGACAAAAACATTCGTCACAAATCAACTAGTCAACGTGTCGCGACGTTGTAATTTATTGTCATATATGTGAACTATTCTGTAACGAAATTTTATACGTTGTCATGGACTGTATCGTGCCCCCTCAGCCGATCATCATAAAACTGTGAAATAAAACGTCATAGATATTTGAACGGATGGACGACATATGGGTGTCCTTTTTGTGATGATATATTTTTCGTCAATGACTCATGTGGCTATAGATTAGAGGTATGTTATCTGACATGTATTTTTCTAGTTTTCGTTCTTGTTGTAAAATGTGGGCCATATAGAGCCTTATTTGACATGGACTTATCAGCCCGTGTTAGAACGTACGTGCTATCAGATGTGGGCCATATGAGACCTATATTTTGGGTCCATAAGTGTAATTTTGTGTTCCTAAAAAGAAAAATAAAAGCACCCGATACGGTGACTCGAACCTGCGACCTTAGCTCCAAGGAGGTTAAATTTTTACCACGGGATACAACAAGTTTGCTAGCTTATAACCAATTTATTTTTCTGAAAAGCATATCTAATAAGTATTGAAAAAATTTTATAATAAAAAACTTGTGGCAGCATAAGGTCAAACCCACAGCCACTTGGATCATGCCCGTAATGTTTTACTAATACGCGAGATTGCTGGTCGAGCAGGATTTTATTTGTTTATCATTCGATATATTAGAAACCCTAGAGCAGAGGACACCCGTCCAGCCCGGCCGTTCCCCACCCAGCGTAGAGCTCCCAACCCACTGCCCTAGATCCCTCCGTGCGCCGCCGTAGCGGAGGAGTCCTCCGCCATGATCTCGCAGAGGAGGCAAATCTTGGGGGCAGATCGGGCTCGTCCTTGTATGTGGGGATTGTCGGGGCGGAGGCCTCGTGGGCGCGCTTCGCCACCGGCAGGACGGTGGCATTGGACGACACTCCTCCAAAGCTAGGGAGAGCCATCCTCCGATCCCTCTTCGCAAACCCCTCCCATCTCCACTCGAAGCTAGCGGCGTGTACCCTCGGGAAGGTCACGCCGACGACCCCGACGAGCTCAAAAGAGAAGACCACTGTTGCAAGAATGAGAAAATTGGCTATTTGCCACTCTCTTCGTGTGGCTTCGCAAAATTGCCACTCTCATCATGGACTTCACAAATCTGCCACTCAGCTCGTTGACACTTTGTTTAGTCTGCCATTTCTATCGTTTTATTGCTTTTCTTTATCGTTTCCAATTAACAGCCCAGTGAAAGGACAAAAATGCCCCATCCTAAACAATCATCCTATTTCCTGAAATTTGCGCCCGTCGGCTACCGGCTGCGTGCTTGCTCGAGGTCTCTGCTTGCTTTGTCTCGAAGAAATCTAGCCGCCAGCACGAACAGGTTGCCAGCCACCGTGCTCACCGTGCTCACAAATTAGATCGACATTGAAATACTTAATTCACAAGCTCTTGATTATTTATCAATCAAACGAAACTGTGACCCGCGTGTTGTAACAAAACCATGGTAATTAAATTTCGCTCTTTGCAGACCCCGTCCAGATGTTCAGAGCTCAAGAGAACTGATCGATGTCAAAGCTACACGCATGTATTGAACTCTTTATTTTCTAACTCCATTGCAAATAGATGCTCTTCTTTTCTTTTGTAGCCCATCTTCTTCAAAATACAGCAACAGTGGATAGATAGGAAACCTAAAATTTGTTCAAGCAATACTACATTGGCATTCATAGAACCAAATCAAGTCTTAACCCCAGTATACTATCATTTAACATACAAAAAATTTGTATTGAACTATATGGTTCATTTAGAAGCACATGTCACAGATATCTTTCATCCAATTTGTAGCTTCCACTTCAGAGTCATCTTCTTTGTTGGGGCTGCAGTGGGCATCCTATCTGGAGTAGTTTTGGTGATATGTGAAGTACCCTCTCCTAGCAAGTAAGCAAGGCGACTGCATATATGACATTTAGATAAATCATTTTGTTTCTCATTTGTGCATTGATGAACAAAGAAGTATTTGTCTTTGCTCCTTACCTTCTAATGACCATGTCTGGACTGTCCTGTAGTATTTGTTCTCTAGTTGGCCTTTGTGGGGTGCTAGGTTCACCTGGCCTAGCTTTTGTACTGTTCTTTCTAGGCTTCCTCTTCCTGCAATTAAACAATAAAATTATTTTTTCGCATTAGGTGATAATTTAATGTTTGAATGAAAGAACAACAGTTGCCTTTTTTTAGTGCCGTTGAGTGGACACTTGTAACTAGTTTGTCTGTGTCCCTTTTGACCACTTCTCTGGCAAGTCACTGGGCCTCTAATCATTTTCTTTCCCTTAGCATTGGTGGGAGCAGTGTTGTCATCATTGGTACCAACATTGGCACCTTCCTTCTTGTGGCCACCTTCAAGTCATCCTTTGATCCTCAGTTTCCTTTGTCTTCCTACATTTCTTTATCAAGTGGTGCACCCAAAACAAATGGCAGCTGGACTTGTGGCCATTGTGATTTGTCTGTCATTGGCTCAATCTCTCTCCCATAAGCAGCCACGAATCTGGCCACGGAGTAGTACTCATGCACAAATTGTTCAAGGTCTACTCTCTTTTGTGATGTAACAAAGGCCAAAACATGTTGACATGGCTTACCAGTGTGCTGCCATTCAAGACATGTACAAGTATTTTGATGTAGCTTCACAATATTTCTCTCTGAATTCTTACTATTGCCCCAATCCTCTGCACTCCAATTAGTAGATTTCACAACTCTCAAGTGCCCCAAACCTCTGGTATTTGCCCTCAGCTGAATCATAACACTTGGTAGTATCTTTTCAGCTGGTAGCCTTTCTCCAATCCTTCTTCTCCTCCCTCCACAAACCCATGATCATCTCTCTAACCTTGTCAGCTAGTTCAGCAACTGGTAAGTGCTTAATGTCTCTGATCCAGTTGTTGAAAACCTCTGCTACTGCTGGAGACGGACCGCGGCGGCCTGTGCGCTGGAGACGGCGGGCGGCGGCCTGGAGACGTTGGCGCTCGGGAGATGTACAGGCGGCGGAGACGTACAGGTAATAACCCGGTATTTGATTCGGCAAGGGCATTGTAGTCCTTTCATGTGCCTAAAAATGGAAAAAGAAATACAAAACGAAGAAAAAGAAAGAAATGGCAGACTAAACAAAGTGTCAACGAGCTGAGTGGCAAATTTGTGAAGTCTATGATGAGAATGGCAATTTTGCGAAGCCACACGAAGAGAGTGGCAAATAGCCAATTTTCTCTGCAAGAATTGGACCAAGGAGGAGGAGGAGGCCGGTTCAACCCCTACGGCTGCACGGAAGATGTATTTTTTTGGTTTTTAGTGATGTATTTGTGTCGTCATAGATCATCATTTTTCTTGTAGTGGGGGGAGCTATCCAAGGCGTCGGCGGTGCTGGGGATGGTCGGGGATAGCAGCACGGCGAGCACGGCGAGGCGGCGGTGAAGGAGGTCGTCGGCGGCGATGCTCCGGGAGTTGCCGGTGGAAGAAAGTGGGTGAAGGTGGATGGCTTGAGGGGGTAGAGCACCGGGGCGGCCTATTTATAGCCGGTGATGGGCGGTGGAGACCGGAGGTGATGACCGTGGTTTCGGTGGAACTACGGTGCGCAATTCCGGTGGGACGACGGCGATCTAGGGGCGCCGATGAGAGGGAAAAAGTGGGCGGCGACGTGTCGAAGCTCTATTGGTTGTTGCTGTGGCCTGGAGGACTCGGGAACGACGGCGGCAAGAAATTTCTACGGGCTAAGTGGCGGAGATGGCGGCGTCGGCGGTTTCGGGGGTGGCGGCGCGGCCGGGGAAGGAGTAAATAATATGCGCCGTTGGATTTGGCTTGAGAAACTATGGACGCCGTTGGATTTCCGGGACGAAATGGTACGGTGGTTGCGACGTGACCATTTCTGGAGCGTTAGATCTTACCGAGCGAATCTCAGTCGTCCGTTGTCACCTAACGCACCGGACAGCGAGGGAGAATGACACGCCGAAGGCGTATTCCAAAAATGGAAAGGGTAAACCGATGAATTTCCAAATTAGGAAAGATTTGGAAGAATTTTCAGAAATTCCCTATAAGCTTTAGAAATTTGCAGAAAATTGATATGTAGTCAAAAAAATATGAAATAAATTTCTAAAAATCCAGAAACATGAGGAGAATTTGAATATGTGAAAATATCTTATATTTTATGGAATTTATTTCCTCTAAAATTATAAAATAGCATTCCTTTAATAGTAAAATTAGGGAATGATCTAGAAAAAATTATAGTTGTTTAGAATATATGGTTCAGGGAGATGTTTTCATGATTTTGCAAAAAAAAATTTACCAAAATTAGGAAATTTGGGGTATGTTACACGGGCGACCCGGCCTCACAGCATTGTTAGGAAACTCAGCCTTGAGATGGGATGATGAGCGCATATATGAGTTCTTCGCCAAAGTGGTGCCTACTTAGGTCAGAAGAATTAGATTATACCACCCAGGCATTTCTAGAATCCAAGGAGCCAGACCATAATAGCAATATTGCATGTCTTTAGCCCGCTAATTGTAAGCAACCACACGCGTGTTGCCTGCATCACAGCATTACACGGGTTTGGCTAGGCTAGAGCCAGGCAACCAAAGATGCCCTATTTGATTGACTTATTATTGGAACTATGGTCACTCGATCAGAATTGGGATCAGTCAACAGGAAGCACATTTAGAGGAGCAAAAGTAACAAGTCCTATAAATAACTATTGATGGTCCGGCGTACAGTCATCAACACATTTACATGCGATTTGCGCATCGGACGGGCTAGTACCGAACCACTGCTCCCTCCGTTCCATATCGTAGCTCACTGTTAACTTTTGTACACGTCTTTTAACAATTCGTCTTATTCAAAAAATAATGCAAACATGAAAAATATATGTTGTGCTTAAAGTATGTTTAATGATAAAACAAATCACAACAAAATAAATAATATTTACATATATTTTTTGAATAAGACGAATGGTCAAATAGAATATGCAAAAGTCAACGGTGAACTACAATTTGAAACGGAGTGAGTAGTTTGGGGAAATCAAGACAGTTCCAACTAATAGCTACAACACATAACACTACTGAGCTATAGAAGGCAATTTATTTATATTTCTAGAATGCCGAACAAAATTTTGAAATAGCATCTTTCAAAAAAATTTGTTGAAATGACATCCTTTCAAAAAAAACTGTTGAAATGGCCAATACATAACACTATTGAGCTAAATATAGTAGGCAAATCACTACAGGAAACGCGCGAAATCTCGACGGCCAAAAATATTCTCGACGGCCAAATATAAGCCGTCGACACAGAGAAACTAATCTCGACGGCCAAGGGCATGCCGTCAACACAGTGCAACTAATATCGACGGCCACACGAAAGCCGTCGAGGTAAGGTCACTGAGGCCCGCGCGCACGTTTTTTGTAGCCACC
>SPJY01036595.1:0-26054 GCA_005191435.1 Raddia distichophylla | reverse complement strand
GGAGGCTTGATCTTACAGATGTGCATATGGATACGTTTGTAGGTAGGGTTTTTCATTGTTGCAATAGCTCTTGATGTTTCTTTATTTTGTGAAAATGTATTTCCCAATAGCAAGAAGTTTACACTTGAGGTGCATTAAGGAGGTTATTTTGTCAAGGTTGATGAGAAGATATACATAAATGATAAAAGATTGTTTGGTTTAATGGATGTGATGTGGACACATGATCTTTGCTATGGATCAATGATTTTGTGGAGCAATTAGGCTGCAACAAGGATGACTTGTTGAGAAATTTTGGTTGCCACTAGGACAACACTCAAGGGGACCCTCAAGCAAATAACATATTAGTTTGTTGCAACTAATTCATGAGCTTGCCACTCATAACTAGGTTACAAGAGTAGTTCCAACAAGCCTCACGTTGCTTCTGGTTGTATCCCAAACCTAAGCCCTCCCCATTGTGAGTGGGGATTGCTATTTTGTCCCTCTATCCCATTGTTATAGACACAGGTGAATCCAAAAATCTGTGAGGAGTGTCCGAGTGGCAAATAAACAACATAATCTAGAGAGTGGAAAAATAGCAAATCGCCTGCCCTCGTCTCCCTCCCTCCTTTGCTTTGTCGCCCATGTCATATATCGCTGCCACTAGCCATGGCACCACCACCTTCGCCTAAGGTCTTCTTTTTTCAACATAAATTAAAATTAAAACTACCACTGGTTTTTTTTATTTTTGTACAAAACAATCGCTATCATATTTTATAGTTATTTTTGTAAGGCTTTTAGTGGTTCTTCTAAAAAATCCTAAATCATTTTTATTAATAATATGTTGGGCTCTCCAAATCTACTATCGAGGGTCCATAGCTTGTTTAGATTATAACCTACCGTACTTTTAGAAAAGAGCGATGCTCAGCCTTTCTTTATTGCCCCACCCCTCATTCCCCATCAATCAAGATCCTAGCGACAGTCATCCCCTCCACTACTGACCACAGAAGCACCCTCTCTGCACACGGCCCCACCCCTCGTCTGATTTACATGGTGGGCTGATTTGCAGCATTTCCCATGAACGTGCTTCTAGTTGGAGCCGAAAGAATAAGATTAAGGTATTGTTCTCTGTAACTTATCTTATTTGACTTAGAGACTTATCTCCTAACTTTGAGAGCTTTCCGAGGTGGACGCGAGAGCTGGATCCTCTTGTTTGATTTGTTTTACATAGCTTTTAGACACAAGTTTGAGATAGAAAAGACAAATTAAAAAACAAATTATTTATATTTTAAAGAAAGATAAGCAAATAAGCAGATATGTCAAATAAGTCAAATACCCTGTAGAGAGTGAGCCTAAAAGATTGCTTCGTTGTGATGGCACTTGGGGAAAAATAAAGACAAGAAATTGGAGACGGTTGCTTTTTATCATAAGCTTTTTGAATATGAAGGTATTCCTTGTAAACAAGAAGTTATTGACTTGATTGTGCCAAAGGTTAATGTGAATTTGAATGAGGTATTTGTGGCCGATTGGGATATCGGTCCCAAGTCAACTAAGGTTCTTGAAAAAGGGAGATAGAAGACACTGCCGAGCAAGGCAAACAGCAATCAACGAGCAACGAGCAGACACAGGGTTTTTATCCTGGTTCAGGCCTCTCCGGGGAGATAATAACCCTACGTCCAGTGCTTCTTTATATGAAAGAGGATTACAAGGAGGAACTCGGCGAGATGAACAGGTCTCGATGAGATTCTGGGTGTACAGGAAGTAATATTCGATCTTGGATGCTAGATCTGATGATGTTCGCCTTCAGGTCGTGCCCTCTACACGCTGTAGGGGCCTTGTTTGTATAGTGTTGAACAACCGACCTACCGGGGGATAATCGGGCCGGGCTGACCACGAGGACGTAACGAACTCGTACACATGCCAAATATATCCCGAGGTAGATAAGGTATACTCCAATTCCTGGGGATAACGACGTCTGCTCCAATCCGGGAAACTACATCCGGGTCTTCACGTAGCCGCGCAGAACTCTTACTCGAGTCAGACTCGAACATGAAGTCCTAGGCCGTTACGCACCGTGCCAGCCAGGAAGCTGTTTGGCAGGATGCACATGGGCCTGATAGAGCCCTCTAGGGAGCTAAGCCCTAGGAGGCTGTTCGATTAGGCCGTTAGGGAGCGGGCCATGGCAATGGGCCGTGATTTTATCCCCGACAGTATTGTGTGCTCCGATTACTGATGATGAAATAAGGCATTGCTTGATATAGGACCTTTGAGAGCCCAAAGACCATATGTTCTCCCTGCGTTGTATTCCTATGTAATTGAGATTTTCTCATAAGTGAAGTATGCAATATTGTTCTATTGTGGCTCACTAGTCAAATGGATTGCAGTCAGATCAACAAAACAACCTTAGTACTAATTTCGAAGGTGCCAATGACAGAAGAGTCAAGTAAATTGCAAATCGGCTCAAAGGGTTTCTAGATGAAATTGTCTCTCTAGAGCAGAGTGTTTTTGTTCCAAATAGGTTAATTATGGATAATGTTTTAACTGCCTTTGAATCTATACATGCCATCAAGACGAGGAAGAGTAGAAAGCGCCTTATTGCGCAGTTAAGCTTGATATGATAAAGGCTCGTGATTGTGTCGAAAGGGATTATTTTGAAGGGGGTTCTGCTCAAGTTGGGCTTCATGAAAGTTGGGTGGCTATGATTATGAGATGTGTTCGAATAACAAGTTTTTCAGTCAAGGTAAACGAGAAATTGTGTAAAACTTGTGTGGCTTCAAGGGGTATTCGCTAGGGAAATCATATATCCCCATGTTTGTTTGCATTGTGTGAGGGAGGCTTTTCGGTTCTTATCAGAACGAAGGAAGAACTGAAGTGTCTAAAGGGGATTATGTTTGGGAGAAGTGGTGTTCACATTGATCGTCCTTTGTTTTGGGTTTTCATGATCTTGTAGCTTTTAATCGGACTATGCTAGCCAAGAAGATATGGAGATTACTAATTTCACCTGATTCCTTATATGTTAATGTTTTGATTGCTAGGTATTATCCTAATGGGCAGGTTTTTGATGTTGCTTGTATAAGATTATTTTGGTTTTAGTGATCGATCCACAAAATTAAGGACATTTGTTTAATAGTTCTTCTAATTCTTTTGTGTGAGTTTGTGAAATCTCTGATTTGGCTTCTTAATCCTATGGAGCACATTGAAAATCATCTTTGACCTAAGGTTAGAACTTAGGAGAAGTGACTTGGAGTGAAAATCAGAGAAAAAGAGCTGACCGCAGTGTAGGCCAGACAGTCCATGGTGAGGCCTGACCGTCCGAGGTCAGTCTTGTGACCTTCTGTCCGTTGGCCGGTCAGTCCGGGGTGGCTGTCGGGGAAATGGTTCCTCTGCCCAGATCGTCCGTGGTCTAGGGCGGACGGTTCGGGGTATGTCTTGTTCCCTCCTATTCTTGGCTGAACCGTCCGGGGTTTCATCCGTGGGGTGAACTCCAGGCCGAACAGTTCAGGGCCCAGCCGGACTGTCCGGGGTGTGTCTTGTGTCCTCCTGTTAGCTGGCCGAATCATCCAGGGCTAAGCCCTCCAGGCCGAATCAGTATATTTCTGTGGAGCGTGTGCATCAGGCCACAAATAATGATATGATCAGAATGGGGCTCCAATCTACATCTGGCCTTCTTGAACTAATGACTACCAAGCTCAAGTACTCTCCAAAGGTATTGTTTGATATCTACAAGGATAGACTAAGAGTAGCGTTCAGCTATGGGGGAACAAGATTCTCTTTTGACACTCAGGAGTTTGGTAAGACCTTTGGGATTCCCTACTCAGGAGTTAAGATCCACAACATGGTATTTTCTGTTAGATGGTCAGAAGAGGGGGTTTCTCCTTAATTTAACCTGATCAGGCACTTCTTCAAAAATGTGGATGATGAGAGCTTCAACCCTCTAGAGACTAAGTATCTAAAAAACACTCCAGCTTTACTTCAGAACATACTTAGGAAGACTTTTGTGCCTAGGGGCGGATACAAGAACAGATTCTTACCCATTCTTCAGTGGACTTGCTACTACATCCTTTCAAGAACCTCCTTCGATCTGACTGATTTTCTGATAGCTGAGATGGAGGAGGGTATATTGATGGATAAGAAGAAGAAGCTTCCTTTGGGCCATGTTCTCTGCTACTATCTATCTCAAAAGAGGGTCGTGGATGACTGTGTCTTTACCATGACTATGATTGAGTTCAAGTTTGTCATACCCGAGAGGGACAAGCGGGGAGCTTCACGCCTAACAGGTGATTCAGATGTTGGAGGCGTTGAAGGAGATGAGGCAGCTGGTGGGATGGCAGCACCACAGGCACCGGCTCACTCTCAGCATCAGGCCGGTGGGTCTTCTTCTGCTGCACCACCATCATCATCTAGGTATGAGGCTTACTTTGCTCAACAGGTCTAGTTCTATGCCAACTTCAATGCTTTTGCCGACATGCAGACTTAGAGGCATGCTATGTATATGGGTTGGCATCAGCAGTTTCAGGAGTACCATCAGGATAGCATGGCTCAGATGGCAGACATGCAGAGCTCAATTCAGTTTTTGGGTGATCAGCTTGCAAATTGTGTGCTTGATCCAACAGAGTATCCTACTCAAGCTGAGGTACTCCCTCCGGTTTCAATTTTTCTGTCGCTGGAGAGTTTCTGGCTTTGGATGGAAATTCTAGTCGCTGAAGCCTGTTGCAGTTAAAGCCACCATTTTCCAAAGCATGCATGCGTATCTCACTGGTGAGAAAAAAGCAAAAACCCCTAGAGAAAAGGAGCAGGCAGGCTTCGAACCTAGGAACCTTGGCTCTCAGCCAATGGAGCACGCCATTGAGCTATAAGCTTTTATTGCCGAGTACTCCTATTTTCCAACATTTAATCGTTCTTGGTATCTGAGATCCTGTCTAAAACGACAGGAAATATCAAACTGGAGGGAGTACTTGATTCTAAGGGTGGGCATTCGATATTTTGGTTTGTATGGTTCAGTTTGTTCGGTATTTTTATAATTTTGGTATTTGGAATGTGGCTACCGAAATATACAACAAAAAAATAAATACCGAAACCAAAATACCGAGTTAATTCGGTTTCGGTATTTCGGTAGTTCAGTACTGAATGGTATACAATTAGATTGGGAGACCGATGAACGCTTGGAGTAAGCAACAAATGGTAAAAAGATCAAAATTTTGATCAGGTAAGAACGGATCATGGATAAAGCAAGACTCGTGCTGGCCTTGAATGGATCGATGTAGAATTGTAAAGCCATAAAAAACGTGGACATGCCAGACCCAAAAAAATTGGAATCGAGAGAGCTTCCTCAATTGTTCGCTGCAGCCACGATGATTTTCGATTAGGTTTTTTTTCAGTATTTTGGTTTTGGGATTTTTTTTTTGCCCACCCCTACTTGATTCCATGAATGTTTCTGAGGCATCTGGTTCTGGACATGGTGGCGATGACACTTCCTCTCCCTCTGCACCTCCACAACCAACTCAAGCCCCAAATAAAGGCCTTCTCACCTATCTTCGTCGGTGCTTCACCAAAAAACGATCATTTTCCTCTCTCACCGGCGACCACAAGATTAGGATCTTCTTTTACGTTTGATGCCAAAGGGGGAGAAGTCGGTCCTTAGTTAAGTTTTTTAGTTGATGCTGTTTGTTTATGAACTTGTGAACTTGTGAATTTGCTTTGTGGTTGAAGTTGTTAGCTTAATCTTGTGGTTGCATTTGGTTAAATGAACTAACCTTGTCTTGTGAGAATTGTGTATTATTTGAGATGAAGCTGCAGGTGTTGGCATCAATCACCAAAAAGGGGGAGATTGTAAGATTATTTTGGTTTTGGTGATTGATCCACAAGATTAAGGACATTTGTTTAATAGTTCGTCTGATTCTTTTGTGCGAGTTTGTGAAATCTCTAATTTGGCTTCTTAATCCTATGGAGCACATTGAAAATCATTTTTGATCTAAGGTTAGAACTTAGGAGAAGTGACTTGAAGTGAAAATCAAAGTAAAAGAGCTGACCGCAGTGTAGGTTGGACGGTCCATGGTGAGGCCAGACCGTTCGAGGTCAGCCTTGTGACCTTCTGTCCGCTGGCCGGTCAGTCCAGGGTGGCTACCGGGGAAATGGTTCCTCTGCCCGGACCATCTGTGGTCTAGGCTAGACAGTCTAGGGTATGTCTTGTGCTCTCCTGTTCTTGGCCGAACCATCCGGGGGTTTATCCGTGGGGTGAACTCCAGGCCGGACAGTTCGGGGCCCAGGCCGGACTATCCGGGGTGTGTCTTGTCTCCTCTTGTTAGCTGGCCGAATCATCCAGGGCTAAGCCCTCCAGGCCGGACCGTCCGAGGAACAGGCTGGTCCGTCCATGGTGGACACCGGACCGTCCGGGGTAGCCCCGGACAGTCCGGTCTGAACAATAGATCGTTTCGCGATATCTCGTTTCGAGGGGTAGTTCTCGTGGCTATATAAGCAAAGGTTGTCCCAAGGAATAAGGTTGAGAGGCTCATTTCACTTCCACCCATTGGCTTGCTTGTGTTCTTGGGAGCTCCCATGGGACTCTAGGGATTGAGATGCCATGCCCCCGGTGTTGGTAAGTTCTTGGTGAGTTTCACTTGTGCTCATCGGGGTTCTTTTGCCGGATTGAGTTTTTCCCTCGAATTTGGTTCTTGGCTCGTCTCCAAGTTTTCAACCTTCTCCTTCTATCCAAAATCCTCCGTGTCGGGGGTCACCTCTGTGTGTCGGGGGTGCATTACCTTTGTCTGTAAAAGGTGAGGAAAGCCCTTGGTTAGTCTGTGGTCACTCCGTGTGTCGGGGTGCTTACCTCTTCGTCCGTCGAAGTGGTAGGTTTGTGAGGAGCTTCCGTGTGTGTGTGGAAGAACTCGCGATTGTGTGAGGGTTTGGAGCTCACCCGCCATGTGTTGGTGAAGAGCTACTGCTAGTGGATTGAGGGTTAGGAACGAGAGGGTCCCGGCTCCGTTCGTCGGTGTTCTTCAACGGTGAGTAGGTGTACATCCGTTGTACACCGAACATCGATAAAAATCTCGGTTTGCCTTCTTGTTCATTTTTGTTTACATTTTCGCTTATCTACTACTTGTTGTGTGCGAGCCTTCGAGCCGCCTTGTGATTCTTTTTGTGCCTTACTTTTTCTATTGCGTAGATTGAATAGTCAATTAGGTGAAGTAGCTAGTGTAGTTTATTAATTTGCAAGTTAAATTAAGAAAAACCCAAAAATATTTAAAATTTGACCTAGCTGACTCACTCCCCTCTCGACCTAGGATCCTTTCAGCTTGTCCTGCCTAAGCTTCAAATATTTGGATAAATATCTTTATGGCACTAAGCTCTTGAAGTAAGGACTTTTATGGTGGCTGCGTGATGGTAATAGTATTAATTATGGACTGCTCACTGAATTTGGGATGCATGAGTCCAATTGGAAACGGATCCTGGAATGCTAAAGTTGTAGATCTTATTGATCAGACTACTAAGCAATGGGATTGGGATCTTATTTATAATCTTTAACAACAAGAGGATCTACAGATATTTTTAAGATTTCTTTAATACATATAAGAATGGCGAATCTTCAAGCATAGGCCCATACTACTAGAATTATACGGTCCACACTAGTTATGTGCTGAGTAGAAGATTGAATTTGCAATCACAAACTATGCTGTCTACCGAAGGTCAAACCTCAAGTAATCACTTATCATATGGGATGAAAGAAAATTATGGAAAGTAGAAGTATCTCCAAGGCTTGAAAATTTTCTTTGGAGACTAAGTCAGAACAATTTGACAACCAATGAGAATTTGTTGAGAAGAAACATTGCTATGCAAACATGCAGTTTGCGCTACATGTGGACAGTGGGGAATGAAGGACATGTGTTCTTAAATTGCCTGGTAGAAGTAATGTTATGGGAACAATTAGAGATATTGACACCTGTATTGGTCAGTTAGCAATGAGGTATGGATTCAGATAAAGCCTTCCATACTGGATGTTGAATATGATTGTTGAGTTAACAAAAGAGGTTATGTAGGTGCTTCTTACTAGGTGCTCTGAACTTTGGTATAGAAGAAACCAGGTGCCATTTAATGGACAATCTAAAAATATTCATCTATTAGCTTTCAAATAAAAAAAAGATTTATGAAAAGATGCAACAACTTTATAAGAAAGAATCTCACAGCTGTGCTGTTCCAACACAAAGAGATAATCGATGGGAGGGGCATAGTTGCTTGGCTGATGCTGCTTTTGACCCGATGAATAGGAAAACAGTCATGGCAGTTACTGTTTTCAACAATGAAGATGAATTGGTAGTGAAGGTGATGGATTTGGTTGACTCAAACGATGCGAGGAGGTGGAGGCTAAGGCATTGAAGGAGGCAATATATGCACAAATTACAAATTCATAACATTGGTTTCAGCTCATATTGCATCAATTTGATCAATAAGCTGAGATCAAATCAACAAGATAGATCTAAGCATATTCACCTGTTGGAGGTGACGAAGAACTTGTTGAAGTAGATGGGATGACGTCGATGTGTCATTGCCATCGTGCAGAGGTGGAAGTGGCTCAACGGCTAGCTAAATGAGAGATGAAAGAGAGGAGCTTAGGGGGTGGAATGATGAAGCATCTGAGCTTTCGATGATAGTGGAATATGATCAACTCAACGTCAAACTTACCCCGTATCAGAATCAAGTGCAAGTTCAAACAAATTACATAGCATATCTCATGTAGCAAGAAATGAAACCATTGTCATTTCTAGTTGGGGAGTTTGTGAGGTAACCTTTGTCTTTGGAGCTTCTGAGGTTTAGGTTATGTTTTTTATATATTGAATAGTGTCAAGTTCATTTTAGGTTTAGAGCCAAATTAAACATTGCTAAGCAAGATGCATAGTACATAGTATAAAACCTCATAAGGTGTTTAGCCTATGGCTGCAGCTTCCATGATAGCTGAGTCCTGCTGCTTTACTGTTTTATACATGAAATGGATTACATCATATTGTTACAACAGAAAAGCTACCAATCCTACTAACTCGGTCAGTTGGATCGGCTAGCTAACAAAGTTGCCTAGAATAGTGCTAATACAGAAAAATTGATACACGACAATTTATCTAACACCCTCCCTCAAACTCAGCCGTTGAAGGTTGAGATTGTGCCGAAACACTTCCTGTTGTCGCAGCACCAAAGGTTTTGTAAAACCATCCGCTACCTGGTGTTGGGAAGGAATGAACCGTATATCCAAAAATCGTCTTGCCACTCGATCTCAGACAAAATGAAAATCCACTTCAATATATTTAGTCCGAGCGTGAAACACAGGATTTGAAGACAGATATGTAGCACCCAGATTGTCGCACCACAAACAAGCTGTTCGTGATTGAAAAACTCCAAGCTCGCTTGGGAGTGATTGAACCCACATAATCTCCGTTGTGGCATTGGCCAGGGCTTTGTATTCCGCTTTTGTACTTGAACGAGAGAATGTAGCTTGTTTGCGTGCACACCAGGAGATCAAATTTGACCCAAAAAACACTGCGAAACCTTTTGTGGATTTGTGATCATCAGGACAACCAACCCAATCCGCATCTGAGAAGGCACTGACCAAAGTGGACGAGGACTTATAGATTCTCAAACTAGTCATTGCAGTGCGAGAAAGATACCAAAAGATCCTCTTCACCGCCGTCCAATGAAGAAATTGGCACACTTTGTTCACATCATACATAAATACTACAGACCAAGTTCTTAACCAACAGAAGTAAGATCGTATCTCTCCCGAAGTTTTGTCTTCATCGGCTTCTTCGTCATGTACTCTTTCCTTCATCAACAAGGCCCAAATCCGATTCAGCCCAATATATTTCAACATACTCGGCCTTTTCTGAATATCCGATTTTCTGCCAAATTTGGGTGTCAACACTAACATGGCACGATTTATTCTAGTAGCTAGACTATTCCACAGGCAAAGCGGCGGGCAGGACAGAACCCTACTCCTCGTCCTCGAACTCCTCCTTCTCCTCCTCGAAGTCTGGGTCCTCCTCTGATGGCGAGTCGTAGGGAGCCTCCTCGACTGTTGGAATTTTTGGAAGAGGGGAAGGAGAAATAGGGTGAGTACAAAGGTACTCAGTAAGTCGAGGATATATGCAGATGGGGTTTAGTACCAATGGATGGCTTGGGTAATTTTGCGGAAATGCGTTTTTGTTCTTTTCCTAGTTTTATAAAAGCACTTCTAAGAAAGCTGTAAACTCAGATATTTATCTTTTGGGGCTCATTCTCAAAATACTCTCGCTATTCGGCCTCATGCCGTAGCGAGAACAAAATCATTTCTCATTTTCTTTTCTCAAACCGGCTAGGTCCATTCCGCGCGACACTTTCCAGTAGGCCGTCACCCAATCCGGAATATCGCCGGTGGCACCTGGCTCAAACGAAATTCTTCTCAAATCCTTACTTATCTCAAATCTTTTGTTCAAAACCCTTTTTCTAAATTGGTTTTAAAATGAAGGAGCTGCCATATAATCAGTCCCTTCGCGCGCTCATAACCGCGAGCACGGATATCATGACAGTTTTAACTCTGCAGAGTGGGTACGCTTTACCCTCAAGATACTACGCACCCAGACAATGTTTCGCCACAAGACCGCCAACCACGAGGACCGACGATCGGGCCCGTCCCATACCGGGGCTCGAGGTCGTACTGTAATGGCTCAGTTCATTGGATTATAGGATGAGCAGTTCTTAGACTAGGGGAGAGTTGATGTTTTAGCCCAGTTTTTCAAAACCGGTGCCCACTGCATCAACCGACAAAATATCTCCCTAGTCGAAAAGATTTTGGGGTAAGAGGAAAATTATTTCCTACTAAGCATCACCCTTGATGCGCTATCTTTAAATCATCCTTTTCCAAACATTTCTCAACATCTCACTTCACACCAATGATTGAATCTTTTTGCACAAATGATTTTTTAAGCATTTATCCTACCACAGCAAGATATTTAAATATGAGCAATCCATATTTTTAGCCTTAGGTTTAATCCTACCATATTTCTTACCTTTTCTATTCGGCATGATAACTAATTCTACCAATACGGTATTCATCTTTTTAAACTAGCATGCATCTTTTCAAGTCTAGTAAACATTTTCTAAATAACCGAAAATGGCTTCACGATATGATCAAAGGGGGACTTGCCTTGATTGGTTCCGGGAAAAGCGAAGGAGATGTCGACGATCGGGTCTTCGGGAGCTTGACCTCCTAAACGCGCACATGCATATGCAAGGCAATACAACACACATAAGAAATATATTTCATGACTTGCTGTTTTTGGAAATAATGCAGAATTCTTGATTTTCATGCATTTTTATTTAAGGAAAACGTTAAGAAAACTACCCCCAGGTTCACATGAAATGATGCCACTTCTAACTTAGCTATTTAACTCAAAATAAATACTAAATGGATGACATGCAATTACATGAGTTGATAAATAATATTTCTGAATTTTAGAAATTTATTTGACATTTTTATGAATTAATATGACTTAATTATGAATTCTAAAGTGGTTAATAGAAATTAAACAGAATTCAATTAAATCTTTCGGCCGGAACAGGGAAATGGGCCGAAAGCGGCCCAACTCGGCTCGCTGCACAGCCGCGCGCGCCCGGCTGCCCGCTCGCGAGCTCGCTGGGCCTGACAGGTGGGCTCCACCGGTCAGTGACCCCAGGGCAGAGCCGCGGCGGCTCCGGCGACGGCGACGGCGCAACAGCAAACCACCCGGCAAGGCGAGCGGCTCGGGAGGAAGCTCAAGGAGAGGGGAACCGATTTACGGGGTCGGCGGCGAATATTACCGAAGAAGATCGAGCTCGCGGCGGCGGTGGCGGATCGGCCGGAGACGGCAACGATGGCCAGATGCTGCCGGCGGCGGATGGCGGAATTAGTTGAGGGAAAACGGAGAGGGAGACTCCGCGATGCTCAATGGAGGCGCAGGGGTCTCGGGAAGGACGGAAACAGTGCGGCCGTGGGTCGTCGTGCTCGGCTCCGGTCCGCGATGCTCAAGGGAGGCGCTGGGGTCTCGGGAAGGTTGGAATCGGCGCGGCCGTGTCGTCTTCGTCAACTCCGGCGAGAGGGGAACCGCGGCGGAGAGGTATTTATAGGCGGCGTGGCAAAGCGGCGTCAAAGAAGTGGTTGGCGGTTGGCACAGGGCGAGGAGAACCGCGAAGTCGTGAGGTGCAGAGCGGCGGCGACTTGGCGTCACGGCGCGGGGCCAAGTCCGGCGACGTGCGGGTCGGCCGGCGACAAGACGGGAGAGGCAGAGAGAGAAGAGGGTACGGAGGAGACGATCGGGGCGAGATCGCGTGGAAAAACGAGAGCATGCGGCCTCGGGGCGGCGGTCGAACAGCGGCGACGACCGGCGAGCGGGCGACGCAGAGAAGCAGGGGAGGAAGGAGGAAGAAGGCGCTGACAGATGGGGCCCGCCTGTTGGTGGTTCCACGGCGATCAGAGGCGACGGGAACGGGCTGCGGCGGAGGCTGGGCCGGCGCGGCTCGGCGGCCCATCCGGAGGAATCGAGGCGCGGGGAGAAAGGAGAGAAGGAAAGGAAAAGAGATGGGCTGGCTCAGCTTCGGCCCAACCGGAGGAGATGAGAAGTGGGGAAAGAAAGAGGGAAGAGAGGAAATGGGCTGAAACTTGGGCCGAGGGGAATAAAGTATTTAAATTTCTGGTTTCTTATACAAATTCATTTCCAAATCTCTTTTTCAAATAAAATTAATACTTAGGAATTTATACTTTGTTTTTCCAAAAATTATTGATATAACTCCGAATAACATCACATGGGCTAATTGTTTTTAAGAAAATATTAATTTAAACAAATTACCACATTTTCCCCTCAAAGACATAGACTTTTAAATTATTTTTCTAATTTAGATGCATTGCATGCAATGATGATTACATGATGCCATGGTGCAATTTAAATAAACGATTTAATCCTTTGTAAATTATGCATTTAAGAAATTATTAACGTGCCAAATTAGTTTTAGAAATTTGGGATGTTACACCCTTAGTCCGCTGATGTTGTCCAAAGAATCAGCCACCTGTTAGATCTTACTGTTCATGATCTAAAATGATCTACTATGAATGTTAGCCTTAGCCTAAACATGATCACTGTTCTTATGCAGAATAGATGAACTGACCGGAATTTGTTGATGCCGTTAGTGCCGTGTAGTTGATCTGTCGGAGATGAGTAGAAGAATCGGCGTCCTTCTGGACACCACCTACATTAGCCAAACACTACCCTTCGGGTCTCTCCCAGCGCAATTAGGATCAGTGTGTGTAATGGGGTGAATGAACCGGGAGAGAGATCGTCACCTTTCCCCGGGGCGGCCATCCCTTTATATAGCGCTGGAGAGACTCGGGGGCAGGTCCAAACGGGAAGGAAACGCCTCCGATCATGGCGTGTAATTAAGTGCAATTAAATGCGTTAATTAGGCCAAATAAATGCATTGATTTGGATTTAAAACCCGCATGGAGACTCATTAGGCAGGTGCATTATTAGGGCAGGGTAATTAGAAAGGTGATTAATATGAATTAATATGTTGCCCTTTGACCGTTGCCTAAGATCAACCAACATTCTCCCACTTGATCGAAAGGCTATCATAATGTATCCGTTCTCGGTAGACAGTAATCTAGGGCAACGTGTTACAATAGCAAATTGAAAGTGCCATTGAAACGCCAGTACCCATAGTCCACTATACCGTCTTGATAGAACACTAGCTTTAATATTAACGGGTGTTGATTGATTATTAAGCCCCTTATTGTCCAGGATCATTATTCAAAAGCTTTCCCTTAAGCTTATGCCGGCCAGCAAGTTCTTTAAATAAGTTGGGAGGTGAGCCTTTGGTGAGCGGATCCGCGAGCATTGACTCAATTTTAATGCTCAATTTTAATAGTTTGATCCTGGATCCTATCTTTCACAACATGATATCGATGTGTTTGGCAGTCTCACTCAATTAGTTGTTACTCAAATAGAAAACTGCAGCTTTGTTATCGCAGTATATAGTGAGTGGTCTAGCAATGCTGTCCATCACTTTCAGTCCCGGGATAAAAATTTTAAACCATACGGCCTGCCCAGTTGCTTCATAACATGCCACAAATTCTGCTTGCATTGTCGACGATGCAGTCAGAGATTGTTTGGAGCTTTTCTACAAATTGCTCCTTCTGCGAGGGTGAAGACATAACCAAATGTGGATTTCCTTAGTGTCCACACATCCCGCAAAGTCAGCATCTGAATAACCCAAAACTTTAAGGGTGTCAGATCTTTTATATGTGAGCATGTAATGTTTTAGTGCCCTGCAAATAACCCAAGACCTTCTTAACAGTCTTCCAGTGGTCTAATCCTGGATCGGACTGAAATCTGCCAAGCATCCGGGTAACGAATGCCAAGTCTAGACGCGTTCAGACTTGAGCGTATATTAGGCTTCCAACAATAGAAGCATAAGGAATCAATTTCATTTGATCAGATTATAATTGATTTCGTGGGCTTTGGAATAAACCAAATTTATCGCCCTTAACTATTGGAACAGGCGTGACAGAGCACTTACTCATTTTATATCTTTCAAGTACTCTGTCAATGTATGATTTCGATATAAACCTAGCACTCATTTAGACCTATCTCAGTGTATTTTAATGCCCAGAACATACGAGGCATCAACAAGATCAAAGTTAGAGGCCAAAATTCTTTAGTGTCACGCAACATATTATTATCACTGCATGCTAATATAATATCATCCACATAGAGTACTAGGATAATGAACTTTCCACCTTTTTTTAATATATATGTAATTATCAACCTTATTTTCCTCAGATCCATACATGGTAATTATTTCATGGAATTTGAGGTACCATTGAGGGGACATTTTATTAAGTCCATAGATGGATTTTGAAAGTTTGCATACATATTGTTCTTTGCCTTTTTATGACAAAACCTTCAGGTTGTGCCATGTAAACTTGTTCATGCAAGTCACTATTAAGGAATGCAGTCTTGGCATTTATTTAACGGAGCTCTAAATCATAATGAGCAACCAATGACATGACTATTCTAATTGAGTCTTTCTTTGAGATAGAGAAAAGATTTCATTATAATTAATCCTTTCTCTCTGTGTAAAACCCTTTGCTACAAGCCTTGATTTGAATCTTTCGATATTCCCTTAGAGTCATGTTTAATTTTGTAGACCCACTTATAGTCCACTGTTTTGACTCCATCTAGTACTTCTAAATTCTGGACTTATTAGAGCTCATAGACTTTAGTTCATCTTCTATGGCCTCAACCCATTTGGATGAAAGCTCACTCATCATATAGCTTGTTTAAATGAGGTGGGGTCGTCTACCTTCTCAATGCCTTCTCGCAAGAAGGTTTCATAGCGGTCTGGGATGACAAACTTTCTCGCCCGCTGTGATCTTCTTAAGGGTTCATCAGGGATCACTAGCGGTTGAGGAGGTTGGTGAGGTATTTCTTCATTAGGTGCAACAGGAAGTTCTTAAGGCTCGTTAGATTGCTGAGGCACGTCTTCAATTATTTGATCATTTGGTTCATTAAGGGCCTCAACAGGTGTCACAACCTGAGGCAATATTTGAGGAATAAGAAAAGCACACTCTTGAGTCATCTTGTGAGCTCCCACAGATTTCACTGTCCTCTAAGAAAACGGCGTGTGAAGTTTCAACAAATTTAGTCACACCATCCGGACAATAAAATCGATGTCCCTTAGATTTTTCAGGGTATCCGTCAGAGTGACAACTCATTAAAAAATTTTGGCTTCAGCACGACAGCCCCATACCATTAAATAATTTAGTGACGGCTTTCTCCCAATCCACAACTCATAATTAAGGTGTCTTGGGTACCGACTTACTAGGGACTCTTTTTTGTGAGTAGCTATTCTTAGTACCTCCATCCACAATCCAACATGCATACTAGGGTGACTTAGCATGCTACGTACCATATCAATAAGGGTACGATTGCGACGCTCTGTCACACCGTTTAACTATGGTTCCCCAGGTATGTGATATTGAGCACCTATCCCGTTTTCAAAAAGGAAATTTAGAAAAAGGTCTAGGGATTTGCCCATAAGGAGCATATCTCCCATAATATAATCTTCCACGTTCTGATCACACCACTTTGATCTTTAGATTATTTTGATTTTGTACTTAAGCATTATAGATCTTAAATTTATCGAGTGCTTCAGAACGGTCGGAAAAAGTAACCATAATGAGATAAATCATCAGCGAACGAGATTAAAGAATCATATTCATCAACTGATTTCACAGAGAAGGGTCTCTTTAATTTTAACGAGACGATCCATTGGCTTAACCAAGTATGCCATAATTTCGATGATGTCTCATTATTTTTTTTATCCCCTAAAAATGAGCAGGGTGGCAACAGTCTTCTTCCTCAAGAGAGTGACTAATATGACTAGTTATGGACCATATTTTCTTTTTTGAGTGTTATAATTAATTTTGAATGACCCATATTCAGTAGGAATAAAACTCATAGTGAAATGAACCAAAAGTTATCAGAATTGGCCATATCAAAGTTATCGAGTCTCACAACCATGTTAGTCATGCTCCTTATGTGCTCCCTCACACTGTTGTTGACATCATAGTGTGAGGTGAGAATACGCATAGTTAATGTACTCGCATTAGGTTTGAAGAAAAAAAAAACTTTTGAGTTCCCCTCAACATTAGCCATGTACTGACTTTTAAGTGTATTAAAATTTCAGCACTAGCAGCAGGAGCAATGGGAGCATTCTATCTTAATGCTAGGTCAAGATCCATAATGCCTAGTGTGATGGTAATTTGATCTTTCCATGAGGGAAAGCTAGTACCAGTGAGCTGCTCAATGCCACCGATATAGTGAAATTGATCATTGCGAAAAAATAATGCAAATTAATCAATCATCACAATATAAATGTCTTATGCAATTAATCATACGTTGGTCTGACTAAAAGCATATTTATGAAGAAATTTAAAATTTTCACACCGCATCACCGTTGGGTAGAAACGACATGAAAATTTTTAATAATAAATGACCTAAAATTATCAATGGCGTTAGTCACACAATAATTCTAAGCCACAAATTAAATTCTTTGAAAAATTTAAGATTCATATCGCATCACCGTTGGGCAGAAACGATATGAAATTATTAATAATAAATGACCTAAAATTATCAATGACGTTGGTCACATAATAATTCTAAGCCAGAAATTAATTTCTTTGAATAATTTAAGATTCATATCGCATCACCGTAGGGCAGAAACGATATGAAAATATAATGAATAAATTTAAACCTAAATTGCATCACCGTTGGGTAGAAACAATATAGGAAATTTAATAGATGATGAATGCATGACTCATAATTGTTAATAATGATGGTCATGTAATAATTCTATGCTGAATTAAATTCTTTGACTAAAATTCACGTTGGTTTCATTTAATCAAAGAATATAATTTCAGGAGTAATTAATAATTTCTCAGCAATTTTCCAGCAACTTTTAGAGCACTTTTAAGCATTCATATCATTAACGGCACTGGAAACCGTAATAAGCTGATATTTAAAGACTTTGGCACTGGTAAAATAATTTAGGGAATTGCTAACTAACAGTCGACTGAAATCCGGGGGGGATTTCAGTCGATTCGTCACTTACCCGCGCGCCGCCGGCCGTCTTCCTCCCCGCCGGCGAGCTCCTCCTCTCCCGCCGCCGCGCCGCCAGGCTTAGGGTTAGGGTTCGGATTCGGGTTTGGAGTGCGGCCGGGCTTAGAGGAATGGTCGGGGGAGGCGGCGGCCCGACGGTTGGTGGGGGGTGGAGTGAGAGCGGCGGCGGAGGCACCGCCGGAGCCGGGGACGGGAGCGAAGGCGGTTGGGGCGGCGGTGGCGGGGGGTGGAGGCGACGGCCGGGTTAGGGTGGGCGGGGAGGCGTCGGAAATTTTGAATGCGCGCTTCGGCACTTGCGCTCTCTGTTAAAACCCTTGTGGCCCACCGTTCAGCCTCCTCCTCGTCGTCGATCTCATCCCAATTCCCCGCTCCGGCGCTCTCATCCCAATTCCCAATTCCCCGCTCCGGCGCCGCCGCCGCTCCCCGCTCTCGTGCACCATGGATGACCTCCACCTCCCCTTGCTGCTGCTGCTGTACCCGGTGAGCAGCGTGTTGGAAGTCGAGGAGCTTCTCCTCGTCGGACGTGGGAGGCGCTTCAATGTCGGCATCTTGACCCTCGACGAGATCCAGGAGGCACCGTGCGGCGGTTCCGCGCCGGCCAGAGAAGAACGAGCAACTACCGGGAGTGCACGAACCTCCGCGAGCTATCCCACGTGGCCACCGTCACGAGGAACCTGGCCAAGGTTCAGAATGTGGTGCTCCCCAAGCTGATGGTCGATCCGGGCGACCGCACCACCCTCCGCCGCCTCAAGAGGATTGGGCAGCGGATCCACCTCCTAGGCAGAGAGGTGGGGGTTGACGTGGAGGGGCAGCTGAGGCGTCTGTGCACATGCCTCGGAAATCATCTTTGCAAAGCTGCGTGGAAGGTCCTGAGGGGAGGAAGACTCCGGTCTGGCTGTTGCAGCGGCTCCCAGGTCTCGTTGACCACGTTGAGACCGTATCCAGGATGAGCTTGCTATCCAGGATGAGCTTGCTTATGAAGGAGACCTGAGTGAGGAAGACCAGGGGAAGGGGTTCGGCTCGGCAGCACCACGTCCATTGCATTACAGCGATCCTGTGATGATGAACAGTAGTAGTAATAGTACATAGCAGTACTTTGTCTAGTACCATAGCCTCTGAAGATGATCGAAGAGAATTTTGAGTACCATAACCATAGCCTTTGAAGATGATCGAAGAGAATTTTGAGTATTTTTGGTTCTTGTACTTCTAGCAGAACTTTGTCCATAGCTTTACCATAACCATAGCCTTTTAAGATGATCGAAGAGAATTTTGAGTATTTTTGGTTCCTGTACTTCTAGCAGTACTTTGTCCATAGCTTTACCATAACCATAGCCTCTGAAGATGATCGAAGAATTTTCAGTATTTTTGGTTCCTGTCCTTCTAGATTATGCACTGGTTTCCCTTTAAGTCTGTTTCTCCTCTCTTGAATAGTTGCATCTCCTCGTCAAGCCATCGAGTCGATCACACGTATTTGACTTCCATATGGGGTTTCTCCTGCGCACATTTTAATATGATGATGTGTTAGCATGTACCTGAATATTTCAGAATTCATGTTTTCATGGTAGTTTCGTTGATCACTCTTTTCCAACAAGTTGGCTAGGGCAGGAATTTGCTCTAGAATCTTATTTGGCATTTATCTGCATAACACTTTTCACAGTAGACAATCAATTTGGAAAAAAGATTCAATTCATTCATGAAAATAAACTGAAGGCTATTTTTTATGTGTAACTGACGTTGCATTGGTTCAATTACTAATTGCCCATTCGAGAGGCCTGTCATGTTGCTATTCAGAGCAGTGATCCTATCAAGCCGAAGCTATGGAAGCATGCACAGGCTAGACAACTAGCAATTGGAGCAGTTCCAATGCTACTATAAATTTCAATATCTTTTGTTGTTGTTGGGCACCTGTTCATTCTTTACGCAAACCTGATCCTCTGCCTATTTATATTTAGTTTTTTTATAATCTGCAAATGGTTCAGTCTCAGTTTGACCTTCATCCTTAATACTCTATGAGACTATGACTGGAACTATTACGAGACCATTGGCGGCACATTCATCACTTCTATAACAGATTGGGATGTCGCATCAGTCTGTGGCATCCGTATCAACGAAAAGTGAACTGCTGACATGTCAGCCTAAACAGTGATAATTTTCAGGCCCAGGGGTATTTTGCAGTTTCAGGGTGAAAAGTAAACATGTTTAGAGTTGCAGGTTGGAAATCTGACCCATGCGATGAGTGTTGTCAAATGAACCCTTTTCTTTCTAATTGGCAAGCCATTGTAATTGGATTTACAATATCAAATGTGTCGTTTTATCATTTCTTCTTCATTGTTATAACTTTTTGTAATTGAACTTAAAATATCAAATGTTTTGTTTGAATTTACAATAAGTACCATAACCTGTATTATGTTGAGTTTTGTCGAGCTTCCCATTTCTCACTGCTCTTGACAATGCTAACCATCTTGCATGCTGTCAAAATCTACTTGCTGCTCTTGTCTTACTTAACATCTTTTGTGCATGATTACTGAAGGGAGTGCTAATTGCAGAATGGGAAGATGTTAAGAAGTATAAAGTCCCACAACTTTGCAATTGTGTGTTTAAATTGGTCAGAGGATGAACCACTATCAAGGGTATAATTTTTATTTCCATATTTTAAAACATTAATTACATGTACTCTAGACATTGATGTTATGATGCATTGTGAATCTTATTGTAATATAAATATAAAACATCCTCTCGTTTTAAATATTATTCAATAATGCTTGCAACTGTCAGACAATCAATTCATGCATGGGTCTTGCACTAGTTTCACATTAGTAAAAATAATAATTACTGGAATCCTCTGCTAATTACTGCAGACTGACAAGGATGATATGTTAACTTATGAAGACCGCACATCACACTTCTTTCCCCCTGCTCCAGTGATGCCTAGAATGGGTGGGCTAAATTCTGGAGATACTGGTCTTGCAGATGAAAATGAAGAAGCAATTCAGGAATTTTCACGTGCTTCCTGTATTTCCAGTTGGAAAGATAGTAAGCATATACAATAATTGAGTTCTCCTCTACATTTGAATTAAGTATACGTTCATCAGTTATGCATGCTTTGTTTTGATTCTGAAGGTTGTTATTGTCACCATAAATGCCCTTTTGTTGGTTCCACAGCAAAGACTTTTTTAACTTTACAAAAAAAATATCAAAAGTTATTCTGCCAGTCTGTTTAAGTAAGTTTGTTTTCATTAGCATTAATTCTTAATGGCCAGTGCATCATTGTTCTTTTTTTTTGTTTTGTTGCTCTAAGCTCTGTGGGAAAACACAGTTACAGAAAATTACCTTGTTAAACAGTGTCAGGCCATCAAAAAGCTAGTTAACAAATAGAGGTTGCATTAAGAAATAGTTTATTAATGTTGTTTCTCTATAGAGTTCTTTCTACAAAGTATCCTTAATATCTTGAAAGAATGACACCACTACTCACCGCCTTTTCGAATATGCATTTGAAGTATAATCGCTGTGCTGAAACATTGAACTCATTGGAGCAAAATGCTAGGAGTGCCCCTCATTATTGTCGATATGCTAACTATCCCTGATTCTTGTGTTATTCTAGGTGCACACAAGCAGGTGACTTGATCTGGTTTGGTGTAGTGAAGTGTCACCTTTGTTTTGCATTTTTAATTTTTTTTACATGTGCTCTGAAGGATTGAGTCAATGGGCATTTAAACAACTGTCACCTTTTTTTGTGTGTGTGTTTGTAAGCTCGCATGAATACCTTTTTTCTATTCAGTTTGTTGTTCTATGAGTCAGTAGTTTATGTCTTTGACATTTCAGAACATAAATAAGGTTCCAGTTCAATCCTCTGGAGAAAGAATTAGCTACCAACTCCAGGATGCTTCCATAAGCAAGGTCATCAATTCTCCATTTTCTATGCATATGTTAACCTTCTGGGTATGAAATTCTGATCTCCCATTGTTTTTTTTTTTTGGTATCAGGTCTCTTTGTCAAAAGACCTCCATCAATTGGTTCTCCTGTGCTCTGGAAAGTTGACTGATATTTGTAAGGTTTTTCCCAGTAATGACAATTCTGATGGGTTGCATTGTCTGCACCTGGATGCTTCTATCTTTTTCAACAGGTAATGGCATACCAGTTCCATTTTCTTTAAATTAACTTATGTACTTCTCCAGAGACTGTTATCTTGTTGTGGTATTGTATGGCAAGTTGGCAACCTAAAAAGCATATTTTGAAATCAACGTATAGTGCTAGAATAACTTATTCCCTGACATCTGAAAGATGGCTCAACTAAAGTGGGCTTATCTACCCATTTTTAAAACTACAATTCTGTTTTATAGCCAGGTGTAAATTCTTGTTACTATGTTATTGGTTCCTCTAGATCATAGCAATGGTGTTCCATTACTAAACTCTAGTTTTTTTTTTTTGCTGGTAAAATAAATATTTTCCTTATTCAGCCACAAACAAATTCTGTAAAGGAAAAATGAGTTACATCAGGTGGCCCAACAAGCGTTAAGTATTCAAGATCTGGTTGAAGTTGTACGTGCTTCCATATCTATGATGTCCAAACAGTGGTCAAGTGCTATGAACTTATTTCATGAGAAATTTAGTGCCTTGCCTTCTCTGATAGTTGCCCATGGTATGATCGATTGTTTCTGAGAAGCTAGAACAATCATTTGCGTTTTCATTGTCTCCAATTGTGATTTTTTTTTTACTCTTTACAGGGGTGGAATCTAGCCCTGAGGATGAGTTTATGAGCCTTTTGTTTGGTACACATACAAGTCCCGCACTTACCAATTTCTAGTCAGCTCACTAGGCGAAGCGGTATTTGTTTCTACTGTTTTAACTTCTGTACCCCGTTTTCTGAAAGAGCATGTATAAATAACTTATCATTTCTTATATGGATAGAGTCTCAAGAGGATAGCTAAGACTATTGACAGTGTTGGAAGAGAACTTCGTCTTGTTGTCAGTGAACATCTTCAGGTAAGTCACCACTTATTGACAATGGCACCACAGCAACATGTTTCTATACCTTGGCTTGTGTTTTTCGTTCACTTCTGAATGGCACTCTTCACAACTTTCTGCTTCAATCAGTAAAGTGCCTGTGATATTGTTAAGTGTTATACTAGTTGGGTGACCGCAATTTTTGTTAGCACGTAATACCATTTTTTCTTTCTCTTCCAATAATCTTGCCTTTGTCAGAATAAGATAGAGTATCTTCCTTTAACATTGCAATATTGTGTTCCTGCATGGAAATAAATATTAAAGTCATGTGGTTCTCTAATTGAAGGTCACCTCATTTGGCCGGACTCACTTTTGTTCTACGTAGTTGTAACCTGCTCCTAGTTTCTATATTGAAATTTAAGTGGCTTGCTTATTTATCTTTATATACAGCCTGCAGTCGAAATTATTTCATTCAGACTTGCAGAGCTAAGAGGTTTTGCAAGATGGCGTTCACGATTTCAGAACATTGGGTTAGATGAAAAGCTTATTGATGGTGTAACCGAGACAATAGGGATGCTAGTTGTGCAAGTTGAGCGCTTTTCAAGGATTGTTGCTACCGTTCTTTATCTGATACTCATTTTCCTTTGCATCTTTTCTTACTAATTTCTCAACTTAATTTTGACTTTGGAAATTTTCCTTTTAAAATTGAAACTCCTTCCTGGATAAGTGGGCATAATTTTTTTATGATTTGAGTTTGCAAAAATGAGTAGTTTTATTTATTGTGTTTATTACAGTAGTAGGCAGTGTTGAATTAGCAAACCTTCCAGCAGTTGTGTGCCAAATTGGTCCTGAATGTTTAAACAACCAATTCTGCTGGTTTGCTGGGTCACAATATGACATATTTTCTTGTAGTATATATTGCATTATCGTGCTAGATGCATTTTCAGATAGAAATAAAGATTTTGATCCATGAAACTTGGAGAATCTAGAGTTAGAGCATCCCCTACTCACCCTGCATCCCTGGCCTTCAAAGCACTGTACAATTCAAACCACAAGCTGCAAAATTCAAACCGCTGCCTGTGAACAGTGCCACGTGGGATGCACTGTAGCGATGCAGGGGCTTAGACACAGACCCTGCTGGGGATGCTCTTATCATTGATGCATTGGGTGTGCTTACAGAGGGTGTGGGGGCCACACCTGTATCGGGGAACGTGGTATCGCCCGACGCTTCATCAAGCGCCGGCGCTAGCTTCTCTCGTGCCTTCTCTCCTCCAACTCAACAAAAAATCCAACGTGGAGAGCTTAGAACCAGCTACCAGCTGACCTGGCCCCATTGGAGATGCTCTTAATCAAGTTGGCTCGGCAAGCCTACTAGCGAATCCCGCGGAAAGTATGCCAAGATCAGGCTGCAGATCTGACCGAGGCTTGGAACTCGTGGTACTCGGTCACAAAACTGGTGCTCCTTGACTTTGTTGTGGCCCGAAATAAATTAAGGTGCATCGTCTTTTAAAGGGTTTTTAGCATAGATGCCATTACAAAACAATTATTTTGCACATATGCTATTACAAAACGTGTTTTAATTTAGATGTCATTTCATAACGAGATTTATTTCATAATTGCCATTACAAAGCATTTCAAACATATACGGAAGCAAAATACGATCTAAATACGTATCCGACTTACTGGTCCCACATGCCATGCATACACTCATACAACTTTTCTAATTGATGGGTCCTATTGGTCAGATGTTTCTTCTTCCTTCCTTTTCTTTCTCCGAACTCCCATCTCCTCCCCAACGTTGGCCTGCTCCTCCACCTCCAATGTCGATGCTCCTCCATCCCTCTGGCCAAAGAGCCGCCGCCGCCGCACTTCCCTATCCTTCTCCACCCCCGACGCCCACGAGCTTCACCCCCAACGGCAACGAGCTCCTCCATCCCTAGCACCGACGAGCTCCTCCTCGGATGGCAACGGCGACGCCATGGCAACTACGACGCCCTTGCGTCTGCGGTGGCACCTCGCGCGTGCGGGCGTTGGCAGCGAGGACCTCGCTTGGTGGTAGCGACCATCGGCTTGGAGGACATGATGACGGCGAGGACCTCACGTGGCGGCGGCGATGGCACCTTGCGCGGACGGGCGTCGGCGGCGTTGACGACGATGCTCGCCTGGCTGGGGACAGGTGGCGTGCTGGCCGGAGTTGGGGAGATGGGATGGAGGGGTATTTGGAGGAGGAAGATAAGAGGGAGAAGAGCAACTGACTGGTGGGACCCACTAGGTATATCGTATTTCAGATGTATTTTGATCTTGGTATATGGTGGAAAGGGCTCATAATGACAGTTTTGAAATCAAAATCGTTTTGTAATGTCATCTAAACAAATACGCGTTTTTAATGACTTATATGCGATATAATTGTTTTGTAATGGCATTGATGCAAAAAGCCCCTTCTTAAAACCTTCCTGCATGTCGACACTCCCTTCTCCTTCTCCTCCTCCACGAGATTATGTGCTTTGTCAATCAGATGGTAGTGTGTTTTGCGCCTGAGAGAATCAGTCGCATAGGTTCAGCCACACCATCGGTAGGGCCTTTCTCGTCGTCGTTTAGTATGATGTTCTTGGGAGGCATCACTGAGACCCTCTTTTGATTTCTAGTTTAGAGCATCCCTAATGGTGTCATGACATGTCCATTTTTCTATAGCTAGTAGCCAGCTATACCATTGGATATGCTCTTAGTTTTGGTTTGGTTTAGTTGCACGTAAATCGAGGTCATTAAAACAAGTGGTAGAAAGGTTAAAAATTTAATACTAACTGAGCGCACGTGTTTCGCTACGATTTTTTTTAAATAATGATATATACTATTAAAAAGGGTTTTTTACATCCATGCCATTATAAAGTTGTCTATATTCGGAACTGCCATTACTTAGTGCATATTCTTAAAAGTGCCATTTTCTCAGCAATGAAACCTCAGCGCTGCCATTTAGGGGACGAAAACATATTTCCGAAGCAATACCCGGCCGAATACGAGGGACATAGGATTAATACGGTCGGGCCCGCATGTCAGATACGCCGGCACACGTTTAAGGCGTACGCGGTGCGACCGCACCCGCTCGCTCGCCTCGCTCCCGCCTCTCTCAGCCCCTTCGCTCGCGCTCTAGGGTTCTTAGGGGCGATTAGGGTTCTTCGATGTGGCCTTGATTCCGACGAGGAAGCGAGATGGCGGAGGGCGCTGGCGATGGCGACGACGCGGATGCTCGATTGGCTTTGGTGGGAAGTCCTGCTAACCTCTCCCTGCGACGCGAGTAAGTGTTCTTTGTGCTTGATCTGGGCAACGGGATTGTGCAATGGGGAAAGGATGCTGAAGTGAAGTTTGAAGTTTGCGATTTGACCTTGTTTTTTTTTCCTGATTTTATTTGATTTAGATTGCAATATACGATAGAGTTGTGTGTGGAGAGTTATCTCAGCAGAGATGAGG
>SPJY01036567.1:0-16348 GCA_005191435.1 Raddia distichophylla | reverse complement strand
ATATTTGCTATTTTACAACCGTGTCCCCTATTCTACCCAGACCCAACATTTCGTCTCCTCTTTTGCTCAGCGCTCAACGCCTCATGCTTTCCCGACTCCCGAGCGCCCTCCCCTTCACCCTGCTCTCCGCCGCATGTCCCTCCCCTTCCTCCAACTCCGCCGCGTATACGCTCCGCCACGATGGGTGCCGGGACGGCCGGATTCGGCGATGGCGGCCCCAAGATCCGGCGACGGCGGATCCTGTGCTCCGTCCCCCGCCCGCACGCTTCGTGCCCGTCGACGGCCGTGTCCCCTTCCTCTCCCTCTTCGCCGGCCTCACCGACGGTAGCAAGGCATCTCTCTCCCTCCTTCCCTTTCCCACCCGCCCCAGCTAGGCCGCCGCCGCCTCCTCTTCGCAATCAAAACCCTAGCCTCCCTCTGTCAGGCTGGCTTCCTAGCCCAGCTCGCCGGCGCCCCACTGAAACCCTATCTCACTTCTCCCCCATCCACCGCGATGGTCGACAGGGGGCTGGATTGGTACGGTACGAAAAGGTGAACCTTCCTCTCCCCGATTACTGCTTCTCGGCTCAGGTCCCCGGTGTTTGGTTGGCCTAGGCCTTAGCTGGATTCATCCCCCAGCGCCGCGTGACACCTTCCTCCCTTCCTGGTCGATTCTTCCTTTTAATTTTATGGTCTTCCTTTCGAGAATGCAGGGTTCATGGTCTGCCTCACGGTCAATTAGCTGGTGTCGGTGCGGATGGTCATATGGGGTCATGGTTTCGTGGTGGTCTTTGAAGACCAGGCCTATGCAGGGGGCTGCAAGGTCGTTCATTCAGCGCCTACTAGCGGATACAGTGACTCGGCGACGCTGCGAGGTCTGTCCTTGAGCCTAACGACAAGAGCATTGAGTTCGGTTTCTTAGCCTTAGCTCAATTTGGTTTCAAAATAGTAGCTTTCTAATTCATATGATAAAGTGTGGCCCAAAATTTGTGGTGGTGATCTGCTTTCCAAAATTAAAAGTGTTGTTCAAGTAGAGTGCATTTTTAGCACAGGATTTAACTGTATCACACTGTTGCCTATTCTTTCTGAAATGTAATTTTAGTGAACTGCAATATACTTTTCTTGAAGGCCCTGTGCATAGCTATCTTTTTCTCTCTTTTAAAAGGGGTGTATAGCTTTCAGAAACCCAAGCCAGGATGAATAATTCCTTTATTGTAAAAAAATCATATTCCCCAAGTTCTGTGCAGTTAATGTTGAGCTCATGACACTTTCAGTGTTTGTATTTATAGATTCCCAATAGTTGTTTGACCACTGTAAATACATGTAAGCTACGCATTGCTCTTTCCAGTATCTAATTATCCTTCCCCTGCAATGCAGGTTCAACTATGCATTGCCAAATACACTTCAAGATGGGGAAGGCAGAGGCCATTTATTCTGAAGCTTATGAGTCTGTCATTGTGGACTAATGGTCAATCACCAGAAATTGACCTGTGTGTATGTAAGCTCCCTCGACATGCATACCAAACAAAATACAATGAAGTAATGACGAACTTGATCAAATTAGTTTTTGTCAAATAATATGTTCACCAACTTCCATGTACTTTGGAGGTTGCTAAGGTTATGCGTTTTCTTCAGTTATGCTTATTATTTGCGCATCTGCATGACACTGGTGGCTAGACAATGGCATAGTATGACTGTCCGAACAAAATTTTCTCCCCTTCTAAATGTTAACCAAAGTTTTTTCTCTTTACTTTTTGCAAGGTACATGCTTTTCCATTAGAAACACATCATAACAGTTCAATTAAAAGAATATTTGTTTCAACTGTAGAATTATATTATTTATTAATGATTAGATCAAAACTATTGGTGCATTTGCAGCACAGCTGAGAAACATGAACTTACTTTATTCTCAAATAGTGGGTAGGTATCTGTGGCAAGGGTGGGACTCCTTTCCTGAAAACAAAATGGAGCACACAAAATCAGGCAGGAGGGGACACACCTAATGCATTGCTTTGACTGAATGTGGACATAATTGATACTGTTCCCAATAAGCGCATACCATGGCCTAAGCGCATATGCATCAAGATACCATATGCGACCATGTATTCCATTGATTGATGAAGGTATGTAAGTTCTTGGGTGTTCCTTCATTTTATGGATATATTTTCATCTGTTCCCCCTCACCTAATGCATTGCTTTGACTGAATGTGAACATAATTGATACTGTTCCCAATAAGCGCATACCACGGCCTAAGCTTATATGCATCCAGATACCATATGCGACCATGTATTCCATTGATTGATGAAGGTATATAAATTCTTGGGTGTTCCTTCATTTTATGGATATATTTTCATCCGTTTATAAAGATACATATAGAATTTATGAAGGCAGTAAATGTATTGATTTATACATTATCTAATTTGTATCTGTTTGCTAAATTATTGAACTTAGCTATACCATTATGAGGCCTTCATTTGTATCGCTGCTGACCGTCGCTATTATTAATAGAGTTTAATAAGTGCTTTATGATGCCTTATATATTATATGAACCAATGTTATGCTTATGCAGAGGTTTCGAACCAGTTCACCTCTCTCATATGTGCCCCTAACTATTTTGTGTTTGCGCTACGCAGGAAGTGCCACTCCGAAAACAGCGGCGTTGCCTCCACTGCTAAAAGGAAGCTGTTCTGAAGTTCATTTGAATGGTCTCTGCTGTTCGGTGATGAATCCTTAGGTAGGCTAGCGATGTTACGATGATGGTCAGCCTGATTATGTTTATCGGTTCACTATGATCATACTTTTGTGCTAACTACGTGCTATGCACGTACTGCAATGGCCATCTAGGGCGGCTGCAATCTTAATGTTTAAGGACCTGAGCTCCTCATTTTGCTCATACTAGGCCTGTAATATGAAACTGAAATAATGTCCGTTGATGTATAATTATCGCCGTCACAAGCCCTACCGTCTTACTGCACACGGCGCGCCAACTCAACTAGTAAATAAATAAATAAATAAATAGTACAAAGTTGCTAGGGAGCTGCCCCCTCGCGCCACGTGGATCCGTCGCTGCGCTCCTCGCTCGCAGCTCGCTCGAAGCAGCGTTTCGTCGCCACGTGGACCTCCCCGCGCTCGCAGCGCTCGCGTACAGGCGACGCTGTGCTGCTCGCTGCCGCCTCGCTCACTCTGCCGCGTGTCGCGCGAGCGTTCGAACAGGCGGTGGTTCCCGTGGCCGTCGTTACGCCACGTCGCTTCCGGCCTCACCTTCTCCGCCCCCCCCGGCCTCCGCCTCATGGGGACCGCACATTTCATCCCCCATTGCCGCTGCCCCTCCTCTCTCTCGGCTGCAGCGCCTCCAGCCGCCGTCGTCTCCGCCTACTCTCCCCTCGCGGCACCTCCTCTCCCCAGGCTTCCAAGCACCTCAGGCTTCCAAGCCCCCGCATCCCTTCCCCCATGGCCAACAGCAGGACGGACGCGTGCCGTGTCCTGGTCCAGGACCTCACCGTCCCCGTCGGCTCCCCCTCCGCCGCTGCTCCTGGAGGCCACGCGCGGGCACGCCGCGACGGCGGCCTTCCTCCTAGAGCGCGGCGCGCCGTCGCCACCTCGCCAAACCCCGACAGCGAGTCTCCGCTCCATTGGGCCGCCCACAAAGGTACGTTGGCATGTCTCTTCCACGTCGCGCGCGCCCATGGCCGGCGTTCACGTTCAACGCTCATGGCTTCGTTCGTCGGTGTGGGGGGATCGCGAGCTGGGGTCTACGGGCACCGGATCCGATGACAACGCGTTCTGCCCTCGCCAGATCCGTGGACGACGGCCACCGGGGGCGCGACCGTCAGTGCACGGTGCCTACCGGAGTGGCCGGTAACCCTAGCCGCCAGCTCCCTTCTCTGCTTCCCGTTGCGCTGCCGTCCTCGGTTCTCCACGCCGGAACGCCATCGCCGTCTTCTTCCGGCCCAGTGCTCCACCTAATCTTCTCCCCACAACTCACCCCGATAGCAATATCACTAAGTTATTACCGTTTGTTGTGCAAGAAAATCGGAATAAGTAACTCCATCCTTAAGAGCCTGCTTTTTCCTCTGTTCTTCAGATTTCTTCGAAATGGGGATTACCAGGCTGCAAATCCTCCGAATTTGGTGTTTTTGACGCTCACGGACATAATACATACATATTACAATAAAAAAAACTGTTGCGGCACATCAGTTAGTGAGGTAAGCCGCTGTAATGTGCATTGCCTCGGATACACATTGCCTAATGTGCTACAAATATTAGGTTTGATTTTGGAGGGATAAGTAGGAGCAAATTATAGGTACGGATCGAATGCTATTTTCATACCTATTTTTCCTCGGTTTTAGAGATTATCCTGTTGTACCCATACTAATATGCGTTTATTGAGATCTACCTACCATCAAATGCTTATTTGGTTATTTCATTTTGTTTTATAGAAATGTCTTATTATTGAGCTATGGCTATCATTAACTGTTTATTTTGTCATTCAATTTTGTTTTACAGGGATGATTTTACTGCCTAATATATGTTTTCCTCGCTATCAGTGGTGTCCCTTAAATGATGATATTCAACTAGCCATATTCTTTATTTTTAGATTGCTGCAATTTTTATGCATCGGGAACTTCTTGCCTACCAGTAGAAATGTAGAACAAGGAAACCATAGGATGTGAATGTTTTCAGCTCTATGAAATAAAATTAATTGGTCTCTTTTAAGCCTCTACTGCCGAGCCTTTCAAAAAATATATAGGGTTCGATGTAAGTTCTTTTTTCATATAAACAAGTTACAATTGAGAAGAATGAGATGCTCCAGCCTCCATGCAAGCAGTGTGTTTTGTGTTTTCCACCTATCAATAATTTTGGTTATTAGTTTACTTTTTATACTAAAGTACATGTTAAGCTTCTCTGCTGTGCATGTACAGTTGAAAGGTCTAAAGAAAGGTATACTTGCCGGTTTCTTTGTAGAGGGCTGAATGTTGATTATCTTACTTTTGTCCACATCGCAATGAAGATATATGCCTGATATTTCAACAGGGGCGTTCACAAAATTATGTGATGCTTCTTTTACAGAATATATCTGAGTTGAACATTTTAAGGATTCTATGAAACTCGAATATACATTGATTGTTTAGTACTTCAATATATGTTTTTTGTCCTAAAGATTTATTAGCGAAGAGAGCTTGCCTATACCATGCTTGCTTTCCTGGTCTTCTTTGCTTATACCAGAACAAGACCATTACATCCTTATTGTGCTCAGTGAAATTCAAATGGTGTTTCTTTGTGGTCTCTTAGTAAGCAATACAGATTGATGCATGAATTTGATTGTCATTTGAGCTCCTATTGCCATGGTGGTAGAGAGATAATGCATTTACTCTTTTGTTGATTTTAGCGTGTAAATTTTCTAAGGTTTAGGTGTGTGCACTTTTTCCAGGGCTCTGCAAAGGTGAACGAAAGGCTAACTGTGTTATCAGGTTAAATGATATCTATTCAATACAAAGCATGACATGTTCTTCTTTTGAATCCATTTTAGGTGTCAAATCATGCAAAGGAAGTTTTGTACCAGAGGTCTGTTCTGGCTTTGCTTACTGTTATAGCTGCTGATCGTGTCTATTATAGAAGGAAGAGGCAGACAAGGGGTGAGATTAGTGGCGGCTGACCAGGTTTGCCGTTTTCTTTGAGTCAGGTCTCGTAGCTTTGAGTCGGGTCTTGTTAGGTGTGTGTGTGGTTGAGTAGTTAAGTCGTCTGTATCCTTTCAGCCTTTGCTTGTTAGGCAGCAGCTAGCCTGCGCAGTAAAGAAGGGATGAGTGTGTAACCATCCTGGATATTTAAGGGGGAGAAAGCAGAGAAAATGGGATGTTTTTTTTGATGCCACATATCTAGTCTCAGGCGGTGGCTCCGAAAATAGCCAACCCTCCTCGCCGTGGCAACGCGGCGAACTCATCTTCTTCTTCATCGCTGGTCCGCTCGGGATTGCGCCCGGGGACTCGCGCGTACGAGGTGACCCATCCAGTGGAGGGTCACAACACTTTCATTACCATTTTACTAGCTGATGATGTGGTTCAGCTTTAGGTAATACGTTTTGAAAATTCATGACTAGCAAACCCAAAAACTAGATTTGTGGCAGAGTAAAACAGGGTGAATAGACTGAAGATGTGTAACTCTTCTTCCTGTAAAATGGGTGCCTAATTGGGCTGAAAGCTATGGTTACAAACTGCATGCTCATTTTAAGCCAATTTGTTTACTATACCATATTACCGATTAGCTGAACAGAGGAAAAGGGTTAGGCTATTGTTTATGCATTCTACCTTATTCTCATCACCTGCTTTGGTCATAGATTGATGCTAAAAAAACTAGCGAAAACTTTCTGATATTTGCATTACGGTTTAGATTATTTACTGGATATTAATGGCAATCCATTTTCCTCTGTACCATCCTAGACTCATGACCATGATGCCATCTCTGTTGCTATTGAGGTACAAATAGTTATGGACACCATACATCTGTAAATCCTTTTTTGCGGTGCAATTGATTGGCGAGAGCTACCTGTTGTTACTACACACCAATTAATTGGCTTTCATGCCTACTGTCCTTTTCAAATTGAACTTATCAGAGTAGTTAATTGGCCTTCATGCATGTTGTCCTTTTTCAAATTGAACTTAAGGTTGATTTGGAACGGTTTGGGCTACCGTAAGCCAGTTTGTTCAATACAACATATTACCAGTTCTGTACCGTTCTAACCTGATGTCGATGCCTGTATTTTTGGTTGCCATTGAGGTACAGAAGACAATGCACACTGTCTTTTAGTAGACATAGACTTACTCTTGCTGTCTTATTGTTTATCCATAGATGATTTACCCCTTATGTTATGGTGGCACTGTGTTAGGCTTTATTTCTGCTGAATGATCCCCTTGCCAATTAGTTTTATTATTTTTGCGAATGCTATCGTCCAGAATTGAGAGAATCCATTTCAATTGAACGCAGTTTTGAAGTCCTTTACTGACCTGGGTTTTCAGCAGGAGTTGTCATTTTTTAATTGCTATAAACATGCAGCCATTGAACCATGTCATAGGTTCTTCAGGTTAATTAGTTGTTCCCTCTTTTTTTCCCTGGGTTTTCAGCAGGAGTTGTCATTTTTTAATTGCTATAAACATGCAGCCATTGAATCACGTCATAAGTTCTTCAGGTTAATTAGTTGTTCCCTCTTTTTTCCCTAGGTTTTCACCAGGACTGTCATTTATAATACACTTATGGGTGAAAAATGCCTAGTTGGTATCTGTAGTTATATATTTTTCTTTTCTTTTATTTTTTTGACCATTTCCCTTCCAAACAATTAACTGGAATGAGATTAATTGTTTCTTACATGCATATACCAGAATTTTGCTAGCTTTAGACCTCTTTTTACATGTTGTCGTAATTCATCTACTCCCATAGCTTGCATTGCCGACCATGTACAATTCCTGTGCAATTCTTTCATGAATTTTTCTTATCTCATAGCTTTCCACAAGAACACCCCGTGGATAAATTTGGAGTTCCAAGGCTAGAGTTAATTCTCAGCTTGGTTAGGATATGAATTGCTGCATTGGGTGCCCAGATTTTTTCAAAAGCAACATGCTAGATTGGACTGAGTATTCATGTCGTTTGTTGTCAAAATTTGCAGGTCGACTGGTCAAACTAGGTTTTTTTTTCATGAGTTTAATAGATTAAGTACCTCAGTTCCTACTTTAGTTAGATAGCTACATCATACATTCGGTTTTCCTCATTTTTAGCATTGTAAGTTACTAAGGATGATGAATTTTTCATAATGTGGGTTGGCTTCAATACCACTATGCCATCACTTCAAGATGTTATCATTGTTGTGATTGCTCTTTTGAGCATATAAGATACAGATGAGAGAGTCGTTAATTAGGTAGCTAGATTTAGGCGTATATTCACATAATACATTTGAAATCTATATTTGGTTCCAGTTCCTATACAGACCAACTATGTGCATTTTAATACCAAACTGACCATTAAAGACTTGGGTTCTCTCATGCCTCATTTCATATAGTGATGCTCACTATAGGCTTAGGGCCTCCTAGAATGATGTAGAATTTGATATTCTTCTAACTCTCAATAAAATCATGTTGTTTTAACCACCTTGAATATATCTCCTACAAAATTTCCCTCATCCTAATTAAGTCTTGCAAAGATGGTATGATTTCTGTTACTATTGTTTTTAACACTCCTTTTTTTTTCTTCCGATATGCCTTTTCTATTCCTTTGTAGGCAAGGATTATTTTGGTGACACAACCGTTGACAAGGAATATATAAGGCAGCAAAAAAACAGAATCCTATATGGCTGTCATTTACCTTTTTTTTTGTAATGACACGAGATTATTTATGCTCAGTTGACAGAATATACCTTTTTTATGACATGTACATTATACAATATCAGGTGTCTTTGTTGGCATGGTTCCACATTTATTTACAGTTTTGTAGATCAATTGTTTCGCTTCAATTTGTTTCATAAGGAGATTGCATTTTGTCCGATAGACCATGTCTAATTAGTGGCATATTTACCTTGCTCTTTCTATGTCAATATTTGGAAACGTTTTTTTTCCTGAAACTGTAGAGAAAATAATATTTTTTTTGAAGACTGCATATTAAATAGTTAATCTGTTTACAGGATTTCCCTATGGCTTTAAAATTAATTTTTATTCAACTTTTTTGCTAGGTGCTAGATTGCTTCAGCCCTAAACTGACGCGCCCAACGGGCGCGTTTATTCACCTAGTAGTTCTTAATGTTAATGGTCAGCTCCAACGTCATACATGGTCCCATGAATCAGAGGAGTGGATAGTCCAATGGTCTCTACCTGCAGCTCTGTGTGATGTATATTCAGTATGTGGGCCTTTTGGAGTCTGCAAAACAGGCAGTGATGAGCAATGCTACTGCTTACCAGGTTTCAAGCCAGCTTCTTCAAGGAGTTGGGATCTTGGAGCATGGAGTCAAGGATGTGTTAGGAAAACAAATATCTCATGTGCCGACTCTAGTAAACCAAAAGATCAAAGAGAGGAGGACAAATTTCTCAAGATTGCAAACATCAAAGTTTTCGGTGATCCAGTACCACTGAATGTTCAAAGCAAGGATGAGTGCACATCTATATGCGTGAGCAATTGCACTTGTATTGCATATGCATATGAGCAGGGATGCATTATTTGGAATAGTGAACTTCGAGATCTTAAACAATTACCTGATGATAATATTGATGGTATTGATGTTTACATACGTCTTGCAGCATCAGATCTTCTAGTTCAAGACAACTTAAAAAAGGCATATAACGTTAGGACTACAGTGCTGATTGTAGTGATTGGTAGTATTTCTATGGTACTATGTGCTATTGGCATGATACTTTGGATGTTTCGAAAAAAGATTTTCTCATGACCGCTGTTTTTTCCCCTCCATAATGCAATTAGTTTTCTCGGCTCATGAGCTTATTTAATTGGCCATCCATTGCTTTTATCTGGGCGCTCATGAGGCATGCTATAGTACTGTTACATTAGAACAACGTAAGTTGTTTGCAGTACCTTTATACGTGCTGCTTCAGCTGTTCAATTTGCAAGCTTTCGGTGTTACTTATACTTTCGGATTGTTTTTATTGCCTGTCGTTGCAATGAAGCTATGTGTTTTTTTTCTGTCCGTTTCCCTTTCATGTTAGCTGGCATACTTTCGATCTTATAGGAAACAATGTTGTGAATATTTTTAATAGCAGGCAGTAATCATTCCTGACCATCACTATTATTAATAGAGTTTAATAAATGCTTTACGATGCTTTACCCATTATCTGAATCAATGTTGTGCTTATGCAGAGATTTCTAACCAGTTCACCTCTACCATAGGAAGTGTTCAACATATGTTTTTGGAAAAGAGCGGAATATCATGGAAACAATTTTGTTTATGTAAATTTCTTCAGAATTAAATATTGTATTTGCTCTCGGCGCGCCACGGGCGCGCCAACTCAACTAGTATCCTTACAAAGTTATATTGTTTGTTGGAGTTTAGATAAAATGGCATCTTGAGTATCAGCCGCTTATCACCATATGAAAGAGGTAATACAAGAAGTTGCACACCATACTACGGCTTAGCCGTGGGTAAATGACTCAACACGAGCTCCCATTTTTCCGATTGGTAGAGGGTATAGCCATTGGTGGAGACTTCGAAGTAAACAATTTGCTTTCCAATCAGAATTGGTTGAATATCTGCAATCGCAACACGACTATTGGTTATCAACCACATGTGAACACAGTTGACATCGCCTAGAAGGCTAGTTTCTACGAGCGAATAGACATTACCAACATGGACGAAGAAGAAGCAATCTTAAATTATGAATTGTATTAAGCACACAAAGTTGGATTCCACAAATTAGGTATCAGTAAAACTGTGATGACTGAATAATCTAAGCAAAACCTGAGACTAACAATAACGGCTACTGAGTGTTTTTACGTAATAGAGACGGCATCTAGGGTTTAGGTCATAGCCTAACTCAAGATATATGGACTGGAGGCCCTAAAGTAGGGTGATGCAACACCGATCAACCCAACAGAATTTGGTCGCAACTTATTTCGACGATTGTGATTGACTCATAAAGGAATTTGGATGTGGAGGGCTTTTCCGTAATGTACTTGAACACCCCAACTGGATTATGTAAGTATCTACTATGCCCGTTTGAATACAAACTTCTCTCCAGTGACCGACCCGGACTTCAACTCACAATTGGCATGGACCGTGGCTCGTCTTGTGGTTGAGTGATATCCTCATTGATCCAAACCATGACTTCACAGAACAAGAACAATATCATTAGGTAGCAACTTGTCCTCTATGGTCTTTGCACGTGAACTTAAGCATGAGCTCATTTGATAACTTAGCTGAAATGCACATGCCCTTGTAATTAATCCTTGCTCAATTGGTATTACAAGACTGGATGCATTGTGACATACCCAAATTTCTCCTAATTTTAGCATGAAATTTTTTCGCAAAAAAATTTCCAAATCCACAAGCCGCCCCATAATTTTTTCCAGCATTTCACAATGCATTTCCTATTTTATCCCATAAAATAAAACCCTTCCTCTAGTTTTCCAGAGACATTCATTCCATAAATATTGACTTTTATTCCATCTGTAGGTTCTCCTCATTTTTATGAATTTTTATAGATCAGTCTCACATTTTTCTGTGTTCCCTACAATTTTCTATAAGTTTCCAAAGTCCTTTTCCATTTTTTGGAAATTCATTTCTTAATTTCTAAATTCTGTCCTTTCCCGGAAATTCTCATATTACGCTTACCCTTTTGGAAATGCACCTTTGATGTTGTCATCTTCCGATGCATAAAGTTGCTGTCAATGGCTCTACATGATCAACCCATCCAGATCTGGCGTTCCTCGTTCAGCCATGTCATCGCCCACCGTACCCCTTCGCCGAGCTAATCCGACAGCGCACATAATTTTAACCCTTTGATCCAACGGCCCCCACTGGATTTCCCCTTCCCGCTGGTGCCGCCAGCCTCTATACCTCCGGCGCTGCCGTTCCACCGCACCGCCCACCGGAATGCGTCGTTGCGTCATTTTCGTGCACCCCAAGACTTGTTGTGATCCACTCTGGAACCATCACATCGTCGCCAAGATTATTCGCCACGTCACTGCCCTCTGTTTGCCACCTCTTTACCAGAATTTCTCGCTATCGCGCCCGAGTTAAATTCGGTCATGACTCAGGCTAATACCGACCTCCTCCACCAATAAATAGCCTCCACCAAGCTTTGTGATCACCCAATCCACCTCTTCCTCCCCTCCTTTGCCCCGAAGCACCCTGCAGAGCCTCTAGCGCCTCCTTTCCTCCCAACTCCATTGAACTGCCACCCCACTTTGTCCGGCATCTTCTTGCCTTGCAGCAAAAGGCAATCTTAGGCCACAATCCCCTATGGAGCTACTCCCACCGTCGCCAAGCATCAACACCCGCCGAAGCTCCCTCGTCGCCAAAGGCCGAGTATGTCGTAGCCCTGAGCTCGTCGCGCCGCCACCTCCTGTCACCCCGAGCTCCACAGCCACTCCGAAAACGAATTCATTGCCCTCGGATCAGCCGAGCAGGAGCATTTGGGCAATAGTGTAGATATCAAAAATCTAGCCAAACCAGGCTGGTTTCCTATTCCCTAACATTATATTATGCATCTATTTTCTAGTTAATTATTTTTGTCCAAACTATTTTAAAAGTATTTATGATTGCATGTGGTAATAATCCCATTTAGACTATAGCTTCACCCGTTAGGTCATAAGAAAACCATAGGAAATATAATATGGCCATAATAATGGCAAGATCTCGTATAAGCTTATAGGATATCTTGCTGCATAATAAATTTACTTGGGTTAAGATAAAAGAAAGTGGTTGAATTGTCGATGGGTCTTGGAATAAGGTTGGTGAATGAAGGTGATCTTGGTGATGTTGGAGATCAATGTGAACAAACAATGAGTAACGGGCAAGAATGGTGGGTCCCTCTAATCGTGGACTAAAGGACACTTGTTTGGGGCCGGTGCTTGGTTTGTTCAATGCTCATAACTGGTTAGATAGAAAAGATAGAAATTTCTATCCAAACCGTATTATCAACCATTTTAGAGTAAAGCTGGACAGGTTCTACAGAATTGTCAAAAACAAATCATCGATGGATCATACTTTTGGGATATGAAGTTTTATCAAATGGGTGATGTCTATTATAAATATTGACATAAATCATATTAGAGTAGTCATAAGGTTGTTGTTGGTCTAGTCTTGAAAAAGTATCTGGTTAGTAAGAAAAATATCTTTTAAAACTGTTTTGGAAAAGAATGATCAAAATATAGAATTTTTCAAAAACTATTTTTAAAATATGCATTAACGCTGTTATTAAATCCCTCTGTCAATTTCTGTTAAAATCCTTGCATGTAGTCAATATGCTTGCATATGTAAACCTATTAAAGTACGTAAGTGATTACCCGTTGTTGTGCGAGCTACCCTTCTTTTGGGTAGGCCCTGTCTTTTCTGCAAATAACATTTTATTTGAAGAAATGGAAGAGTTAGGCATAGATTTTTAGGATTTTCATACACTCAAGCCATGCCTGTGATATTGAAATGTTATTTTAGAAGTGTATTAAAAATTTTAACCCATATTATAAAATAACTCTACTTGTATAATAAAGCCTAGCAATTTGTATATTGAGAATACAACTGAAATCCTGTACTGTATTTTCGGGAATCTCCTGAGGTCCCGACATGCATCTCTAGGGGTGATGTCCTCATTGGTAAATATAAAGGATGGACTGATATTTGGAAGGCTAACATCATAAGGTAGGTTAATGTTCTGTTTTGGGGAGTATGTCACACAGATTTCCCGGTTGACGAATGATAACATAACATGTTTGGACATGGTTTGGGTAAATGTGTAAGATGTAATCAACATAAATTTGTGCAACATGTTATCCTTCGCTACCCTTTTGCCCAAGGGTTTTGGGATTTTCTTGATGACACACTCTGGAGCCGGTTGTAGCGTCTCTCACTGAGTTAGGAGGATGGTGGATCACCGGATTGTAGCAACTATTGTTGGATCTGTTAGTCAGTTTTAAAGCAGAAGAGAGATTTGTTGCTGTGAGGAGTATCCTTTGTTTGGTAAAACCGTAACAGTTGCACTCCAATAAAGTTTGTTCCGAAGGAGAGGCATAGCAAATAGGGGTTAAGGCAGTTTAATCTACGCAATCTTACAGGCGGTGCTACAGTGATCACAATGGCCAATTTTTATATGTGTTCATGTCAGATCTAGGTCGCATGTCGTCGGTGTTTGAAGCAAAACTCAAGACTCTTTTGGGATTCTAGAATTGTCCGAAGTAAAGAACATTGTTGTTCAGTTTTGAACCGTCATAATATCACAGATGTGGTTCTTTAAATGAAAATGGATGGGAGATCATCCGGACTTGATTCAATTAGCAAGGAAAAATTGGTTAAATAATACACATGTAAAATAAAAATTGTAAAAGTATACGACACATGGCAGGAATTACAGAAGTGAGCAGCATTCCGCCACCGGGGACGGCAAATACCTGGCTTTCGCCACCCGGTGCGTCGGAAGCGTGGCTTCCGCCACCCGGCGGGTCGGAAGCCGGCTTCGGCCACGCCCGGTGGCGGAAGCCACGTCGCCTGCGCACGCGTCCGCCCCTGCGTGCGCTGCGGCTCCGCCCGCGCCTCGGATCCTCTCGCCTTGGAGTGCGTGCCTGCATGTCTTGAAGTTAGTGCCGAAATCAGCGGGCTGCATGCAGCAAAGGGCAGTGCTGGTGGGCTGTCACCGCCTGTTTGCCCGTTATGTCATTTCATGTCTCGTTAAACGTGCGTTTAATTTACTAACAAAGTAATTAGCCATGAATAAATTGTCTGTTTATGATGATTTAATGACGCACGCTCGGCTATATAAGGAGGGGTGGTCCTCGTTTCTCTGCACACCATTTGCACTGTCCGTTGCTCACCTGCGCTTACACATTCGTGCTGTTCGGTGCTCAGCAACTCTTCATCTTTCTGCTGTCCGGTGGTGCTCTGTTTTTTTCTTAGTGTCTTCATCAAGGTGCTCTGTTTTTTTGTTTTGAACGAGTCTAGAGGTAATGTAATATGTAGATGATATTTGAGTTTTAAAACTTTTATTCATTATTTCATGTGTTTCAATGCGCATGTGTTGATACCTCGTGAGCAGACTGTTTATTCGGAATATTTTCAGTAGGTAAGCATTTTAATAAACGATCGTGCTTACACTTGTATAATACAGTAGAATAAAATATAGATAAATATAGATTTATACAGTAGTAAAATGTAGCATTATATTGTACATGTGTGCTGCGTAAAATCTGCCTGGAATAAGATGCGAAGATGTTGTTAAACTCGCATGCGTAAGAACAGAAGTTGGTTAGTTAATTAGTTTATTATGTAATTATAAAATAGTTTGTAATGGAGGTAAGAAACTATTAAGATCAAATCTGCATGTGATATTAACTTGTTCCATCAAATCTGCATGTTTAATAAAGTCACGTAGTTATTTAATTAACTGAATATTTAGCGTACTGTTAAAATAATTTGTAATGAAAGTACGAGGTTCGAACCAATAATTTCATGTATAATATTTATCGTGCTGTTAAAACGCAAGAAGGGGCCCACGGTTGGATGATTAATTGTAGAACATTTTTATGTTGATAGTTATTAATCTATATAAAATCTACACGTTCAAACGCATGAAATGAAGAGCAAAAACATAAACAGCAGAGTACGTCGACCTGGATAGTAAGAACGCAAAATCAACTGAAGCCTTAGTGAGCACCAGACGCAGCAAGAACCGTAGTGAGCACGAGAGGTAGCGAGAACCGTAGTGAGCACCTGAGGCAGTCAGAATGGAGTCCAGCGGACTTAGTGCGAGCGTTCCTTTTATAGCCGAAGTCATTGATTAAATTTTTTCGTTAACATGTCATTTATTACACTAACTAAACATGGTCCGAACACTTCTAGCTTTCAGACAGGAACAAAGCTAGAAGTGTTCAGACCATGTTTAGTTAGTGTAATAAATGACATGTTAACGAAAAAATTTAAGACAGAAGTGTTCAGACGATGTTTAGTTAGTGTGATAAATGACATGTTAACGAAAAAATTTAATCAATGACTTCGGCTATAAAAGGAAGGGTCGCACTCAATCCGCTGCACTCCATTCTGACTGCCTCAGATGCTCACTACGGTTCTCGCTGCCTCTGGTGCTCACTTCGGTTATCGCTGCCTCTGGTTAGTTAATTAGTTAATTATGTTGCATGCATTAGCATGTAAGACAATAAATGTCGACAATGTTTAGATTTTTAGGCACTAGCTAAATGAAATGGTAAATGACCAGACATGTATAATTTGTATGGAATAATGACTAATTACATACTAATTTATAGTAGAGATAAGACAGTGTTAAGATGAAAGGTTCACATCTGATATCAAATAGTAACATAAATATTTGTTACGTTCAATGCGTACGTAATTAAAAAAGTAAGTCAATTAATTTGTTATCATTAAAAAATTATTACTTAATTATTTAGTTCATTGTAGTTAGTTAGTAAATAACGGTACTTATGACATTTCAGAAATAAACATTATTTTAGTTTTTAGGCGATTTTTTAGCGTATGATTATAAAAAATGATATATTGAATGAAAAAACCTAAAAATTATAGAAATTGTGCAGAACAATTCTACACCGGCGAAATAAAAATAATAATTATTGTCGAAGGTGTCTGCATGTGCCTGTTTGTGTGAAAATAATTAAATTTGTAGTACTGAATGCGAGGTTACATATATATAGACGAGT
>SPJY01036540.1:0-10565 GCA_005191435.1 Raddia distichophylla | reverse complement strand
CCACTATACTACAACGACTGGGTTGCTGGACTTAGAATATCTATATTTATAGTGTATATTTTCAGGGTTAATTAGCACCATTCCTTTTCCTCTGGTCAGTAATTGATGCATCCATCGCAGCACGTACTTCCTGAGGCTGCTGATCTATCTCATTCCCTATCACAAATCCTTGAGTCACCTCAACGTACGCACGACAGCGGATGTCGTTCAATTCGTCACTCGTCAGTCATTACTCATGAGCCCCAGTTGTCTAGTGCTCAAATACCACACTCATGGTGTTAGGACAAGAAATCGATCGACCACCGCGCCGTCGCTCTCTCCCAAATCTTTCTTCGCCGCAATGAAATGTTTCCTCGGCATTTTGCGCGTGTCGATTAACTATCATCGCCACAAAAAGGGGCCCGGAGCGATATATAACGCCAGAAGAAAACCGGCACGATCGATTAATATATTCTTGTCTGCCGAAAGCGATCCATGATCGGTCGATGCCCGTTGAATATTTAACATGATGGCCGGAGATTAGTAGTCCCAAGAGCTATATATCGCATTCGGTTAAAACGGTTTATTCGGTTCGGGTTATCGGTTTTTTTTCATATTTCGGTTTTTGGAAACCAGGAACCGAATTCTTGTCTGCAAAACTAGAAACCGAACCTTATTAACCGAAATATTTCGGTTTGGTTATTTCGGTTTTAAACCGAATTTTTTAGTAAAAAAGAAGAAGCAAAACCATGGTTGGTCCAACTAATCTACTCAATAAAACCCAAAAAAAATTCCGATGCAAGTCATGCACCAAAACAAAATCAATCAGATCTAAATACTAAGCCAGATATGAACACACATTCAAAGAACTCATCAAGCAATGAATTAAACAGGCAAACACATAATAAATAAACATGACACTAATCGCTTGAGAGTTGAGAGTTGATCTACTCATCTGCATCAAGCAGCAACAAGACTTGGTGCAGTGAGCTGCATCGTGAGGAGGAGGGAGATGCGGCAGCGAGCGAGGCTTGGAGCAGCGACGGCGTGCAGCCGTGCATCGTGAGCTCCTTGAGTGGATCTACCAGCTGTAGGCTGCGGGAGGATTAGGGAAGAAGCGGAGCCGGCCGCGATGGCGTGAGGGTTGGTGAGGCGGCGGTTATGCGAGGGTGTAGGGGGTTTGGGGAGGCGGTGGACCAGCGGTTGCGCAAGGGTTGGAGAGGGCGAGAGGCTGTGGGTCGGCGGCTGCAAGAATGGCCAGGCCGAGACAACCTAATGGGCCTTAGCTGAAGTAAAATGTTAGGTCGCCCGTTGCCCTCGCTGGCTCAACTCGGTTTTTTCGGGGATTCGGTTTTTCAGATTTGATAACCGAACCGAACCTGAAAACCCGAACTTTTCTGAAATCAAAACCGAATATAAACCGAAAAACCAAAAAACCCGCAAAAATCGGTTTTTTCGGTTCGGTTCGGTTTCGGTTTTCGGTTTACGGTTTTTTTTGCCCACCCCCTGGTGAGGAAGAAAGAACGATGAGAGGTGTGAGATGCAGACCTGAGAGCCATCATGCACGCCATGACATGTTCAGCTCTCGCGACGCTGTTAACAACGACATCACACGAATTAGCTAGCGGCCGGATGAGGCGCGCGTAAGCATGTAGTAGAACAGCGCGGTGCGTGTCTGCGTGGATAGATACTTGTGTATCTATCTCTCGATCGTACGGTGATAATTAGTTCCTGGTCATACTCACGGACAGGTGTTCACAGTATATATTGATACCACACAGCATATCGCCCGATCGATCGATACTCGCGATCCTTAAGAAACGCACAATAATTTTATCGGTTAAAATATTGCGGAATTTTTTTTTGCCGGATTTTGGTTCCAAGCTCGGAAATCTATGTAAATCTCTCGAGATAATTAATGTAGACATCGATCGGCCGATAATTGATAGTGTTATCTTTGCACGACATCGGCCGATTTAGGCCCTCTTTGATAACTTGTTTAGTTTTGGTTTATGCCCAGTTCTTCTCAGCTTAACGTCTTAACAGCTCAATGTCTTAACAGCTCAACGACTTATTAACGTTTTGAAAACACATATACTTTGAGTTTTTTGAGTCAGTTTTTTCGTTGTTTTGAAGGTGGGTTTTAACGCTTTAAAAAGCAAGTTAAACAAAATGTACCCGAATCTCGAGACTCTCTCAAGAAGCTCTCAAAGTTCAGTTATTTCAGCCGTTCAGCCGTTCAGATCAGCTCAAAAGAATAGGGCCTTAGTTTTTGTTGGGAAAATTTGACCACATTTGAAAGTGGTATGAAAAGGCTAAATAAATTATTAAAAAATATTTTTGAGATCTTTGAGAAAAACTCTACAAAGTTCTAAAAAAATTATTTTCAGAAAATAAAGTGAATGGTGTATATAGAAATAGGCGAGCGCCAGGCGTCGGACGTCCGGACGGACGAGCCAGCGTCGGACCAGCGCCATCCGTCCGATCACCGGCGCCGTGCGGATCCAACACAGCCCGCGCTCCCGCGTTGTTAGCCGTTGCAGTTGATCAATTTTTCAATTAAACTTTTGATTTTTGTATAAAATTCAAACAGTGTTCAAAATGTGTGGAATAAATTTCATTATTCTTCTAAAATCGAGAACAACCCATTTTAAATACTTTTTAAATTTTTTGATTTTTTTACTTTTTCATTTTTTATGTGAACCTAGAAGAAGACACTTATGAAACTTACACCTATACTAGCGAAGCTTAGCCGTGTGCTAATGAAACTTGGCCGTGTGTGCGGATGAAATCTGATGAAACTTGGATGAAACTTCGATGTAACCTGATGAAACTTAGATGAAATCTGTGAAAACTTCATAAAACTTGGATTAACCTGAAGAAACTTGAAGAAACTTGGATGAAACTTGAAAAAACTTGGATGAAATCTGATGAAACTTGATAGTTCGACAAAGTTTAACAAGTATGACACCCAAGTTTCAGTAGGCGAAATCCAAGTTTCAGTAGACGAAACCCAAGTTTCACCAGGTAAGTTTGAAGATTTATATGGCAACATACATTTATATGGCAAACGGTTTGTGGATTAGCGCACCTAGTAAAAAATTATGGCCACCGAAAGAAAAAATACCGTGGGACCCACCCTGCATGCCGGCACAGTGCAGCTCCCGCCCGTTCACGCGCGCGGCGCACGCGTCCGGACGCGCCGGCCGATCGGACTGAAGTGTTTTCGATAAAAATAACAAAAGTTGCAATCCCAACAAAAACTACAACTAAACAAGCTATCAAAGAGGGTCTTAGAAGTTTGTTTTATTAACAACATGGAATGGACCAAATTAAAGGATAATTTTGAAGCCTGATTTTAAATTTAGAAACCAATTGGTTTAATTCGGAGTGATTTCTCCATTTTTTTCCTCACATCCAGCCGCGCGGTGCACCTGTGGTTCTCGCGATCATCGCACAGTAATTAATCTTAAATATATTTGGGACCACTTAATTAGGATGAAACCTGCCAGTAGTACGTTTCAAAACGGACAGGTGCATTTGATTTTGATCTCGCGATCGAATAAGTATCTTCATATCATCTCTCCAGAAAAAAAGTATCTTCACATCGACATACATGGCTTCGAGTTGAAAGCCAGCAGACACGCAAGGCCTAATTAATCAGTGACCCACACCCATCGGCCATGATTAATCGGGTTGGGCGATGATCATGTGGTGATAAAACGGGTGCTTAGATGCACGAGATTAATTCCATCAGGAAGGAAAGATTGTGGTTTACATCCACATAAAATAGCGGTTAGTGATCGCTTTCGGCCGCTAGGGCAAGGGCGTGACGATATATACGTGCTCGGAAAGATGGATCAGTAGCTTGTGATCTCTGTACACCATTGAAAGCGATCGCGATCGATTTTCCAGCGTTTTTCGTGATCATCGTTGCGTCGTCGTCCTTAATTATATATCTTTTGACATGCATTGTGCCCTTTCTAGCCCCTGGACATGGCTAGACCTTGTCAAATGGGTCGGTCCGACCAAATCTGGTTCGCATGATGGTGGTTTGGTTACTGCAGTGTATTTATTTAGGCGCGGACTGGGGTTGGACGTCCGACGCGCGAGCGTCGAACGCTGCCCCCGGCCCAATTCGCGAGCACGCGAAAGCTACGCTGCCTCGGCCCAGTTCACGAGCACGCAAAAGCTCCCCTATCCAACCGCATGCAGTGATGTCAGCACTGACGTCAGCGAAAAGATTCTTTTCAGTTTTCTCTTTTGACGGCCATAGATTTTGACTGGTTGCTCCAATGCATGAACCGTTTGCACCGTTGCGTTCCTCGTATTTTTACGAACAAAACAAGACCAAAGTTGCTATAAAAAAGTTACTAAAACAATTTTTTATCCTAATGAAACAACTTGCGTACCTATTGGAACAATGTATTTTGTGTGTTGGAACAGTGAAAGAAATGCCTACTGGAATAACAAGGTTTGCCTACTGAAACAATATTTTTTACCTGCTGAAACAACAAGGTTTGCCTATTGAAACAATAAAAGTTACCTACTGGAACAATAAGGTTTGTCCTACTGGAACAGTTGAACTTTGCCTACTTGAACAATAGCTTTTGCCTTCTGAAACAATAGCTTGAATAATAACTTTTGCCTTCTGAAACAAATAAAGGTTTTGCTTATTGGTACAATAAAGTTTACCTATTGGAACAATAAAGTTTGTCAATTGAAACAATAAAGTTTACCCTACTGGAACAGTTGAGCTTTGCCTACCGGAACAATAACTTTTGCCTCCTGAAAAATAAGAACAATTAAGTTTGTCTACTGAAACAATAAAGTTTGCCTACTGAAAATAATTAATTTTGCATATTGAAACAAGTAGTTTTGCCATTCGGAACAATTTGGTTCATGGGAAATAAAAAAATAAAAAAAATAAAAAAATGAAAAGTATTTAAAATGGGTTTACTGTGATTTTAGATAAATTATGAAATTTGTTCTATGCATTTTGGACTCAAGATGAAATGGAAACAAAAATGAGAAATTAAAATGAAACATAATCAAATGCACGTTCCTAAAGCTAGCAGCGAACAACTGGGAGGTGTTCGTAGTTGGTTGTTGGTGGCCTGTGGTTGGCTGGTAATGTGCAAAATCCAATTGTTTCGATGGCTGGGTCGCGCTCTAGCTGCTATCAAATAGACGGATCGGTGGGTGCGCGCGCTGGGCCATGCGTCGGACGCCCGTACCGAAGCATTTCCGATTTATTTAATCCAATATATGTATTTCGCAGCCTCGCGCAAGAGGCCTACAGAGCCCTAATTCAAAACTATGCGGTGCAGCCTCGCGCAAGAGGCCTACAGAGCCCTAATTCAAAACTATGCGGTGCAGCCTCGCGCAAGAGGCCTACAGAGCCCTAATTCAAAACTATGCGGTGCAGCCTCGCGCAAGAGGCCCGGGTTCGAACCCTGCCACTGCCCATTTTTTCCCCCGAGCTATCCCATCTTTCTCCGTGCTGTTGTCGTGCACAGCATCCCAGAGGGGCCGGTCGCAGGCTCACAATTAACTATCGAAGGGGCCGGTCGTAGGCTCACAGCTAACTATCTGTCACAGGCTCACATAGCCAACAGCTAACTACTGAGCAGTTTATTTTAATTGATTTTTACTTTCTAATTTTGTATCTATTTCATATAGCATTCAAATTGTATGAAATAAATTTAATATTTCATATAAAATCCTAACCTACCTACTTTTATAGCTTTTTTGATTTTTTAAATTTATCAAGTTTTTTGCATATAGCGTCCAAATTTTATGAAATAAATTTAATATTTCATATAAAATCCTAACCTACCTACTTTATAGCTTTTTTTAATTTATCAAGTTTTTTTGCATTTTCTAATTCAAAATTTGGCTTTTTAATGTTTTTTGTTTTCCAAGTTCTAATATGTTTTAAGATTGAAATTCAAACTTCTTTACAATTTGGAAATTTCTAAATTTAGTCATCGCTCAGTCTTCAATTAGTTTTTTCAGCCCGTCGCAGCCCTACAGAGCCCACACGGTGCGGTGCAGCCTCGCGCAAGAGGCCTACAGAGCCCTAATTCAAAACTATGCGGTGCAGCCTCGCGCAAGAGGCCCGGGTTCGAACCCTGCCACTGCCCATTTTTTCCCCCGAGCTATCCCATCTTTCTCCGTGCTGTTGTCGTGCACAGCATCCCAGAGGGGCCGGTCGCAGGCTCACAATTAACTATCGAAGGGGCCGGTCGTAGGCTCACAGCTAACTATCTGTCACAGGCTCACATAGCCAACAGCTAACTACTGAGCAGTTTATTTTAATTGATTTTTACTTTCTAATTTTGTATCTATTTCATATAGCATTCAAATTGTATGAAATAAATTTAATATTTCATATAAAATCCTAACCTACCTACTTTTATAGCTTTTTTGATTTTTTAAATTTATCAAGTTTTTTGCATATAGCGTCCAAATTTTATGAAATAAATTTAATATTTCATATAAAATCCTAACCTACCTACTTTATAGCTTTTTTTAATTTATCAAGTTTTTTTGCATTTTCTAATTCAAAATTTGGCTTTTTAATGTTTTTTGTTTTCCAAGTTCTAATATGTTTTAAGATTGAAATTCAAACTTCTTTACAATTTGGAAATTTCTAAATTTAGTCATCGCTCAGTCTTCAATTAGTTTTTTCAGCCCGTCGCAGCCCTACAGAGCCCACACGGCAGAACCTAATACTGCCGTATTTCTTCTCGGCGCGTCACGGGTGTGCAATCGCGGCTAGTATATACATGTGCGAGCTGATTTGGCCGTTTACGTATGCTCATCATGTGTCTAAATGCCAAAATTTTATTTCATAGTTTCAGAAAATACGAGCTAATCCTTGATAATTAGCTAGGAGGCCATTCGTACGTATGAACTGGTCTTTTGGAAGCTAAAGGCCTTGTACATTCAGCTCAGCGTAGCGTTTTACTGTAGTAAAATTTAAGTCTTGATTGAGAGGTTTAAATATTATTAAAAAAATAATTAAAAAATAGTAGCTTTTTTTTCTAATTTATCAAGTTTTTTTGCATATATATCGTCCAAATTGTATGAAATAAATTTAATATTTCATATAAATTTTAGTTCATAGTTTTAGAAAATACGAGCTAATCCTTGATAATTAGCTACGAGGCCATTTGTGCGTACGAACTGGTCTTTTGGAAGCTAAAGGCCTTGTACATTCAGCCCAGCATAATGTAGAGTTTTATTGTAGCAAAATTTGAGTCTTTATTGAGGGGTTTAAATATTATAAAGAATAATTAAAAATAGTTTTAGGATCTTTAAGAGGACTACTAAAAACCTGAGATAAATCATTACAAATTATTACACCAAATAGGCTATATAAATAAGATATAAATTTTGCTAGAGTGACACTTATACGCTATGCTAAGCTGAAAAGAACAAGCTCAAAGTGAGCTAACAGAGTAACCGTTGCAGTGTCGAAATGGGCTACGTACACAATTTATGAGTTTTGTTGAGATTTTTGTGTAAATTAATTGCTGGCATTAATCTTGGCTAAGAGTTTATTAGTTTATTAGCGCTTGATTGGGTGTGAAAGTGAAACTAGGAACACGTCACATGGTTTAATTGGATCATTCGATGAGGGCAAGGCATGTGACTGCAATTTCATTGGAGTTTTATAAGGATGAGTAAGGGTTTAAAATTTCACAGGGAAAACCAGGTGAAATCGTGAATTTCAGAAAGGCCATTGAAAATAATTGGTTTTACCGAGTTGATATTTTCAATGTAAATTAAAAAATCTGAAAATTTTGCCCACCTTTTTTAAAAATGGAAAATTTTAAAAAACCTACAAATGACATTAATATGCTAAAAGATTTTTTAATTGAAATCTCCTTAAAACAATAATTTCAATTGTTTTTAAAAGTTCCAACTCAAAAAAAAGAAAAATAAAAGAATGACCAAGTTAGAGCATGTGCATCTGCCGCTGTGTCATGCCCCTGCATCACTGTTCGCCTGCCAACCTGCACGCCCGCACGAGTCTACCTGTTTTCAAATTTCTGCGTGCGCTACAGTAAAAACAGACTACTGGGTTGCTCTAAGACCTTGTTCTTTTCAGTGTATCGTTGCGTTTGTGTATTACTATAGCAAATTTGAGAGCTCTCAAAATAAGGTCTAAAGATTATAAAAAAAAATTAAAAAATAGTTTTAGAATATTTGGAATGACTACTAAAAGTCACAAAAAAATCATTGCAAATTATGACAAAATATAGGCTATATAAAAATAACAAAATTTGCTATAGTAATACGCAACGGTACGATACGCTGAAAAGAACAAGACCTAGAGTTTGTTTTTTTTTTAAAGAGAACTGATGTGGTGAAGTGCACCTGCTATTTGGCCCATTTGGACTCCATTTTAACCATAGCATCTAAAACATTGCTTATATGTATATTAGGTCTAAAATGAGGTTGTTTACAACATTTTGAAACTTTAGGTGCTGTTTTGTAAGTCTACCATTTTAGCTTCTCCACTCGAGAACTGAACAGTTGGTTGTGTTCTTTGAGAGGGAGCTAGAGATAAAGAAGAGGAAAAGAGGAGAGCTTGATATCACCAGGATTTGGAGCCTCTCCTTTCTTGTGAACTCCCATATCTTGAATTACTACATATTTATAATGGTTTGTTTGTCTCATCGTCACCCATGGTTTTTATGCAAGGCATTTTCATATAAATCTTGGTGTCTACTCTTCTTTTGATATTCTTTTTGTCATTGCGTTGACTTGCTCACTATCTTATTTGCTATTGGTTCATACGTCAAGTTTGTGTTTTTATTTGCATGCAGCTATAGGCCTTTGTGGCTAGGTCAACCTTGTCATGGCACGGTTGATAACAAATGGAGCAGTGGTGTTGCAATTGCTGGAGTCGATCAATTCTTATCAAAAGCTCATATCGTTTACATCAAGATTACACATATTGACTTATTCTTACCTGTCAAAAGATCGTCCCGCCGTGTTGCATCATGTGAAGACCTAGGCTGTAGATAGGTCAATGGCGGTGGCTTCTTCGTCATTGCTCCCTCGTTGGATGTGTTAATGTGGTTCACCTTTGCGTTATTGGTGTTTCGTCAGTTAGGTTACCTTTGTTTTACTCATCCATCGTTGCTCTAGTGTTGGTGTTTACACCGGGGGCGGTGGTTGTAGCTTTTGTGTTCATTGGTTGACGTGTTTGGTGTAGCCGATGGTGGCCAGCTGGTGTAGGTTGTGTGTCCGTAGTGTTGACGTGGTGGTCGGTGTTAGGTTGTGTTGACAGCGACTATGCCCGGTGGCTTGTATCAGGGTGTTCTTTTTTCGTTGTTTTTTACTCCTATTAATGATTTGGCACATAAAAAAAAGTGTTTTCTTAGTGTTTTTCAAACGGTTCCCACATTTTTTGAAAACAAATTTTTGTCCAAATTTTGTGCTATCGTTAGCGGCCTTTCCAACAGTTTTACGATAGCGAAAAAGAAAAATGTGAACCATGGTTGAGATCACTTGGTCTCCATCTGTCTTACGGTTTATTATATGGTCTACTGTTTATAACCATTTTTGCAAGGCAAAACTCTATTTCTGGAAGGTATTCCTTGATAATTTGAAAGCCAATTCTTAAACCTCTCAAAGCCAAAAACTTCCGACTTCTGGAAGATACTTATTAAGTTTTAGAGCTTAGCATTTAAAAGTTAAAAACATATCATGTGCAATCAAGTTTACGGTGCAACCATCGTACAACTGAACTATTAAAAATCATAAAGCATTTATGGCGGTTGCACGTTAGCATTTTAGCCGTTTAACCGTCCAGCCGCAGCCCAACTAAAATAGCCTGTGAGCACATATGACTAGTGTGGGCAAGCCGCAAGTGCATGCGCACGTCATCTGTACGTTATAAATTTGTAATTGCAAAAAGAAAAAAAAACGGTGTGCGATGACTTTTCTCCGACGTGAATGGCCTAGAGGCTGATGGGCCAATTATAATGAAGTACACTCTTTGATTCAAATTAAAATCAAATTTTAAGGTATTTATTATTTTTCTACAAATGTAATATTTTGTAGCGATTTCATCGAAGCTTTTAGCTGTCCTACTCAATGATTGTTTTTTAAAAAACTAAAATATATTTTTCACCCTTTCTAAGCATCCTCCAGCTCTTTCATTTTCATCCCAATGAAAGAGGGCCGCGAGTCTATGGCTGCAGGCTTGTAGCTAACCAGTAATCACCCATAGAGGTGGCGACCCAACGGCTAAATGGGCTCGACATATGCATGGATACTGGATCCAATTAGGCCGGAAGGCCCAGTCTACTGCAGGCTTTGTAACTGTTCGTTCCCGGTTTGGGCCCACGTCCTTCTCAGGTGGTCCTAATCGGATTGCTTAAGCCTCCTGATGGGGATGCCGCACTTTTCGGCCCACCGACGACGACGCTGGTGCTGTGCTGCTGTCTGCTGATGCTGATGGAGCAGTGGTTATTAGCGCAGCAAAGATCAAAAGCAGAGGCGGCGACAGCGACCGGCGCCGGAGAAGGTGACGGGCACCGCCGGCCGGACGGCGGCCGCCTCGT
>SPJY01036527.1:0-41183 GCA_005191435.1 Raddia distichophylla | reverse complement strand
AAGCTGTATAACTAAGGAAAATGCCATTGGAGATTCAAATTTGTCCAAATTTTTAGACTTAAGAATAATGCACTTGCATCCAAACTCCATAAAATGTGAAACAATAGACTTGTGCCCATATCGAAGATCGTAGGATATGCGATGTAATTTGGATCTTAAAAACACCCTGTTTGAAACATAGCAAACTGTAGAAACAGTGTCAACCCTAAAATGTCTATGAGTAGAATATTCATCAAGCATAGTTCTAACCATCTCTAGGAAAGTGCGATTCTTGCTCTCCACAACACCATTTTGTTGTGCGATGTGCGGAGAAGAGAATTGATGCTCAACACCAGAATCAGAACAGAAGCTTTCAAATTATGCATTCCTGATTTTAGTGTCGTTGTCTGAATGAATTGCGTGAAGCGATCCTGTGAACTCAACAGGAAGCCTGTGGACCAAGGATCTCAAATGATCAAATGTTTCGACCTTGGTTACCATGAAGTAAACCCAAGAGTATCATAAAAAATCATCGAACACAACCAGCACATACCACTTACCATCTATGGATTGCACTCAAGAAGGACCAATAGTGTCCATATGGAGCAATTGCCCTGTTGTTCACTTTGGTGACTGGTGGGTGAGCAGCGGCAACCATCTTCCCATGCCGGCAAGGAGCACAAATTGTATCATTGATCATCTTAACTTGGGGCAAACCATGCATCAAATCTTGGACGCTAACTCTGGTCAGGTGATCAAAACTGATGTGAGCCAGTATCCTATACCAGAAGGAGGCGCCACAGGACTCTGAAGCAATCAAGTAATTAGAAGAGCCAACTAAAGATCAGAAATCAACACGAAACTCTTCCAAATCTATGAATCCCGCAAACAAAACTCTCAGAAGAATCAAGAATACAACTTTCATTATGATTAAATCGAACCTCAAAGAGCTCATAAGTCAGCTAAGAAACCAAAAGCAAGTTATAGCGAAGCTTGCCGACAAGGGCCACATCCTTAAGTACAATCAGATCACAAACTTGGATAGAGCCTTGGGGGAGCACACGACCTGAAAAAGCGTCCCCAAAAGTGATTTTGTCAACTTGGGGCTCACAGACCAAGGATGACAACCAACAAGTTTCTGGTCATGTGACGACAACAATCGGAATCGATGATCCACAAGTCCACATTCCCAACCCGACGTGCCTGAGTCAACGAGTAAAGAAACGTGGCTCAGCATTGGGAAACAAAAGTGTTGTCTTTGCAACCCAATACCAAGTCACGTGACCGAAACGAGTAAACTCTACCCGAACTTGGTCAACTCCGCTAGTATGAGCACGTCTCTGCGCTAGACGTGGAACATTTTATCGTTGAGTCGAGGCAGATGTATCTAGTCTAAATCCCTATTTATACTATTACAATATCGATACCGATACGAACTGGACCTCCAGTCGGATTGTATCTCCCCCGAAGTCTTGTCTTCATCGCTTTTCTGCAATATGTATTCTTTCTTCTTCGATAAAGCCCAATTCCGATTTGGCCCAATAATTTCAACATATTCGGCCTTCTCTGAATATCCGATTTTCTGCCAAATTTGGGTGTCAACACCCGGCATTTATCCTAAATGCCCTAAAATATGTACTATGCCGGCGTTTAAACTTATCCGGGGCATATAGTTACATGGCATATATATATGCCAGCATGGAGTTTACCTTGACGTATACAAATGCCGGCTAATTAATATTTTTCTCGGCGTCTATATACGCCGGCTTTACCTATACTCAAGCATTTACATATGCCGTGGAAGACTTAATTACTGGGGTAATTGTAAACGCCGTGGTACTGTTTGACATGGCGTTTGTAGATGCCTGAGAAACTGAAATTTACTATGGCATCTTCTTACGCCGAGCAAACTAATACCGGCATTTTTTCAGAAACGCGCGAGAGGCAAAATATTAGGCGCGAGTTATTTGGAATGGGCCCGAAATTTAGCCATCCACACTAATTCCTCATCCATCTGCTTCATTCCTCCCGCACCAGTGCCACGCCCCTCACCGCAGCCGCACCGCCCTGGGGGAAACTGCCGCTGACGCCCTTGCCATGTCCCCTGCAGGCTCGCCATCGCCGCCCTATCTCTGGAGCGCCGGAGCAGCGCCTGGCCTCGCCCTGCCGCCGGTGTGCCGACCCGCGCCGCCGCCGCCGGGTGAACCGCCCTTCCATGGTCGCCGCTCGTTAGTCGTTGTCAGTAGACCGGCCGGTGCTTGCAGAGAGTGCATTGGAGCACCGCGTCTTCCGTTGCCTCGCTCCACCGAGGTCCATCGGAGCTGGCGCCTAGTCGCCCCGTTGCTGCCGATGGCTGGCCGGTGCCACTTCACCACTGATTAATAGAAGAAGAGGGAAGAAGGATGCAGTTCTCCTCCTACTGCAGTTCCCCTTAAAGATTTGAGGGGAGGAAGGAGGCCACAAGCCTGCTGCTACTGTGGGGGAGAAGAGGAGGAGACAGAAGGATCCAGGCTTAGATCTGTGGTGGATAGAAGGGGATTAAAAAAGTTCCAATCTTGCTGCTGAAATAGAAGGCGAGGAAGAAGGATTTCTAGCTTGCTACATTCCGGCCCTCTTCCCAAACCAGCAGGTGTTCTTTCTTCCTTTTTCTATACTTGCAGCTCCATGAATCTATGCAAAAAACCCTATTGAGAGGTATACTACATATGCAGATCTCATTACTAGGTAAATAAATTTATGAAAATTATTATGGTCTGAATGTATACTTCAATGCTATCATAGGTACTGGTCAAAGTTAAAATCAATGGTTCGAACTCGATCTCATCCGGAAGGATCAATAGCTGAAGGTTATGTGCTTGATGAAAGCCTTACTTTCTGTTCACGTTACTTGCATGGTTGTCAAACAAAGTTCAGCCATAGGCAACATAGAAATGAAAACAACTCCTGTTCGGGTGAAATATCATATCTAAAGAGAGTTGGGTTTCCATTGATGGGATGTTGCAAGACTGAATTGGATCACATATCATGGGTTCAAGCTCATAGATATGTCCTGATTAATTATGAACACATTGACAATTATATTGAGTATGTTCTATAAACTTGACTTCCTATTTTGATTTTATTTGATCATGTCACTAACACTCCTCATAAATATGTAGAGAACACCGACAATTTCTATCTGTAGGTAAGCGCCTAACAAAAAGAGATGTAGAACGCATCCACCATGAAACTTTTCACGTGTGGTTTTCTGAGCATGTAAGTTTTTAAAAGGGTTAATATCTACAAACACTAAATATTGATCTATGAACTAATGTGTATTATTATTATTATATTTTATAATTAGGTTCAATATTTGCTTGAAACAAAAAGTGGAGTTTCTGAGGAATTAAAACTGTTGGCCAACAAGCCATACAAGATTGTGTCAAAATACAACAGTTATTCCATAAATGGTTACAAATTTGAAACAGCGAGGTATGGCAAAGGAAAATGCACACAAAATTATGGAGTAGCTCTTACAGCAAGAACATCAAGCTTTTCTAGTGTGAATGACAAGAATCCAGTTTTTGGTGACATAACATATTATGGCATCATCAAAGAAATAATTGAATTGAATTATTCAAACAAAGGGTCAGTTGTGCTATTCAAATGTGACTGGGTTGATACTGTTCAAGATCGAGGTATTAAAAAGGATAAGTTCGGAATAACGTTTGTGAATTTCAATCACGTACTATACAAAGGTGATAACTTAAGTAATGAACCATTCATCCTTGCATCCCAAGCCATACAAATTTATTATGTGCAAGATCCTGTCGATCCTGATTGGCATGCTGTGGTTTATTCAAAGCAAAGAGATGTTTTTGACATGGTGGCAAGAAATGAGGAAGATCCAGAGAGCATAGATATGTTTGTTGAGCCTATTGAACCTTTAAATAACAATTTGCTTTCAGATTTCTGTGAAGATAGCATTCGTGCTAGAACAGATATAAATGGTGTAACTATTGATGAATCTTTAAATGAGACAACCAAGCCTAAACGGTATAACTATGTCTTTATGTTTTATTAATAAATCTGTTATTGTGATAGCTCTTTACCCATTATTGTGTCTTATTTTCTGATTACATGTTCCTTTGGTATTATTGTAGGAGAAAAAATGACAGCAACAGAGGCAGAAAAAGGCAAAGAATTTAGAATTCCATATGATATGGTGCGCAAGAAACAGATTGAACATAACAATAAACTTCTCAAGAAATTAAACCTTCCTACTATACTATTATCAACCAATGTTGCGGTGCCACAGAAGAAGAAAATGAAGGTACTTTTACAAATTTGTGAGCTGCCAATTAATTAAGATTTATTATGTGAACTACTAATTAATTTTGTGAACATTGTTATATATATAGTTGACTACAGCTATAGAAAATGATGAAGAGGAAGATCCTACTTATGCCATAGATGGTGAAGCCGGACTAAATTGTGTTTCTGATGATGACTACTATAATGATGACTATGATGAGGTGGGTGGGGACACTAATGGGGATGTTGAGGTCTATCTTCATCCTGTAGCGAAGAAATGTTCTTGTACGTCTTCTTTCTTCTTTTATTATTTAATATTGTTCTCTGCACATTGTTTTTATGTTTTAATTACTATGTTCCTTTCATCCAAGAAAAGGAAAAGTAGGGGGCCAACTAAGATGTTGTCTATTTGGGAAAGAAGCAAGGAAATCAAAATTCATGTTAAGGTCAAGAAGTATGGTCAACCGTGTGGAGTGAGAACTAGCAACTTCACAAATTTCATTGCTAGTCTAGTTAAGGGAGGGCACATAACACTGAAGAAAACAGATTGGAGATTAGTAGAGGGAAAACATAAAATTTGGGTGAATGTCAATGTAACATTCTGTCTCCTTTTCAGCTTCTTGACGCCACTATAATTTTCTATTATGTCACAAATTTTTTTTGCTTTGCAGCAATTTTTTTCCATTGATCCAATATGTGAAGATTGGGTGTTAGCATCAGCCGGTAAAAAATGGCGTGATTTCAAGAACACTTTAAAGAAGACATGCTATGATGAGGAGCTAACCGTGGAGGAGAATGTTGCAAATGGTTGCAAAAGAAGAATTCCAGATGACGAGTGGAAGTGGCTTGTTGAGCATTGGAGTAAAGAAGAAACAAAGGTATGTACATGCGACTTATCTTATATAGACATTACTAATCTGTTACATTGTCATATGTATGTTTCAATTTATTTAACCTTCTCTTTTGTAGGAAAAAGCAAAAAGGAATCAGGCAATTCGTGCAAATCAAACAAACGCACTTCATACTTGTGGATCAAGGAGCTTCGCTGTAGTTAATAATATACTGGTATGCTTTTTTCATACATAATCTTTCTCAAGAATTCAATATATTAGCTATTATTAGTTTTATTTTGTTAATAGGAAGGGGAACTTGGACGTGAACCTTGTAGAGCGGAAACCTATCTTGCTACGCATAAGAAGAAAAATGGAGCGGCTGTTAGCACGTCTTGCAAAGAGAAGATAGTAAGTTTAGATTCCTTGAAATTTCTAACATATGTTGATTGTGGCTGTATACTACTACAAATGTAAAATATTCTATTGAAACCAAACTTATAGGATGAGATTGAAAAAAGAATAGCTGAAGATGAAGAACTTCGCTTGAAATCGATTGATGATGGTGACTTGTATTCTGATTTACACCCAGCGGAGAGGAAAGGAAGAGTGCGTGGGATGGGACTGCTAGCGGGGGGGTCTAAGACGGTAGCTCTTGCAAAAGCTGTCACAGCAATGGCACATTTTGAAGAAGAAAATGTGAAATTGAGATCAATGGTGGAAAGTGCTGATGAAAGATTTAGTAGTTACAAACATGTTATGGAAGCACAATTCACAGCTTACAAAGAGAGTAATGAACAAAAAATTGATGAACTTAAAACACTATTGTTGAGCTTACAAACAGTGGGCAATATAAGGCAACAAAATTATGGTGAACCAATGCAGGACAATGCGCAGGTAAGCATATAAAGTTTTATCCCGTATACTTCCACACTGAATTAGGTACATGGAATGGAATTGAAAAAAATAACAAATTGACTTAATATGCGGGGGTTTCTTAGGATGGCAGCATTGAAAAAGAACAACTACCAGAATCTTCCTATTCAGATAATACGAGGAATGAGATTGCTTCATCAAAAATCCAAAAGGTTCATCAGAGACAGCAACAAATAGTGGTATGATTTATGTTCAATTGCTGTTTTTTATTGATGTCTTTTTACAAATTTTTTGAGCATAGCAAAGATTAATCATAACTTCTTTTAGGGTGGAAAAGAGAATGGGATTGTCTCTCCAAGGAATGAGACTGTCTCATCAAAAATCCAAAAAGTTCAACAAAGAAAGCAATAAGCAGTGGTATTATTTATTTCCAATTGTTGTTATTTATTGACGCCTTTCTACAAATCTTTTGGCTAAAGCAAATATTAATATTAACTTCCTTTAGGGTGAAAAAGAGAATGGGATTGTCTCTCCAAGGAATGAGATTGTCTCATCAAAAATACAAAATGTTCAACAAAGAAAGCAACACGAAGTGATATGATTTGTTTTCAATTTCTGTTATTTATTGATGTCTTTCTGCAAATCTTTTGAGCATAGCAAATACTAATCTTAACTTCTTTTAGGGTGGAAAAGAGAATGAGATTGTCTCCCCAAGGAATCAGATCGTCTCATCAAAAATCCAAAATGTTCAACAAAGAAAGCACATGCTCTTTATATTTAAAGCATGGCCACAAAACATGCTACATGGGCCATCGTAGATTTTTACCTCATAACCATAAGTTGAGGTTTGATGCACATTCATTTGATGGCACTCAAGAATTAAGAGAGGCGCCCATCCCCTTATCTGGATATGATGCATCAAATCAAACAAAAGATTTGCACATTATTTTTGGAAAGGCGGCAGGAAAGGATCCTCCTAAAAAGAAAGGTAGCAAGGATAAAAGTACAAAGCCAAAAGATTTGCCCACTGTTTTTGGAAAGATGGTAGCGAAGGAACATCGTAAAAAGAAGGGTAGCAAGGATAAAAGTACAGAGTCAAAAAGGAAGAAACCATGTGAAAATAAGGGTAGCAAGGATAAAATTATAGAGCCAAAATGGAAGAAAAGAAGTTGTTTCTTTCAGTTACGTTATTGGGAAACTCTTCTAGTACGACACAATTTAAAATGTTCAACCAAAAATACACGTAAACAAAATGTTCAGTCTCCATTTGGTGGGAAAAATACACGTAAACAAATTAACTCTGAACTCTAATCTGGCAAACAAAAATGGTTGCCTTTTCCTATCATCATCAATGTGGTCCTCTACATCACCTTATCATATGCAGATTTTATTTCGCCCCTATCTTGTTTTAAATCAAAGGAAAAACAATATGGCGAAGCATTAAATCATTAACTCTCTCTCTCTCTCTCTCTCTCTCTCTCTCTCTCTCCCCTCCCCTTGTGTGTTGTCATAGCTTGTCTGTTTATCACCAATTTGCATCCACTTCAGCAGCCTGCTGTACATCTCTTGTCATTTTGCTCTGCAAAAGGTTTACCAACCATATTCATGTTACTGCAGTGGCTAGGATACATGCATTTCAGTAATCTTTTTGTTGTTTTACTGTTATCTTATACTGGTTGCAGTGAATCATTGGGCCTATCATAAGGCAAGAGAAGCATGCATGTCCAAAAAAAAAGATACAAATTTCCATGTGATGTACCTACTACAAGGAAGTGAATTAAACACAAGATGGCTTGATCCTTGTTCCTCATCTCACAAGTAGCGCGTTCATGCATTCATGCATGAGATCATTAGATTTGTCCTAAAATTTGTGTTGAAATGAGCCCACCCCTCCTCACATGCACTTTAACCAATTTCTGTTATTTATTGATCCCTAAGATCTACAAATCTTTTGAGCATAAGCAAATACTAATCTTAACTTCTTTTAGGGTGGAAAAGAGAATGAGATTGTCTCCCCAAGGAATGAGATTGTCTCATCAAAATTTCAAAATGTTCAACCAAGAAAGCAACAAGCAGTGGTATGATTTATTTCCAATTGCTGTTATTTATTGATGCCTTTCTACAAATCTTTTGACCATAGAAAATATTAATCTTAACTTCTTTTAGGGTGGAAAAGAAGTTGCTTTGTGTTCCCTCGGTGGATCAAAATTAGTGGCCTATGGAAGACTTCAACGTATCGATAAGGCAGCCATATGTATAGATAAATTACCATTGGGAGAATATTATGAGGTCCTTGTTGATATTGTTCTTGACAATAATATCTTACTTCCCCGCCCACAAGACAAAGTCACAAAGTTAGGTGGCGCTTTTGGTTTGTGTATTCCATGGCTGCTTCGAAATGTATGAGAAGAAGATTCATATATTATTAAGTTATTTACACATTATGCATAGACTAAAGAATATTAATGATTGTTTCCTCATTTCTAGGTAATTGAACGTGATGGCTCACCTCTAAATTTGGCCAAAAGATCACAAGGTAAAAAACTTACTTTTGAGATAGCATCGCTTTGTAGGACAAATGCATATAGTTGATTGTACTTCATGAAACGTGGGAGCTTTTTCTTGTTGCTTTGCTATCTCTTTGGAATAAGTAGCTTGTCATGCAATTCAATTAATTCATTCAATAGTGTGGTAGTATGCCCTAAGTGACTACTTTTATTCAAGAACCATTGGAGAAGTCTGATGCATATATTGATTCTTATATTTTCAGATTTAAGTAAAAGGATGTAGATGTGATGGTTGCGAGGATTTGCAATGTGAAAAACGGATGGGGAAATTGTGATGACCCAAGGCTTTTGCATACTTTTTGAAATCCTTTTTGTATACTTTTGCAATGCAAGTTCTGTTGGAAAACTGTGATGACCCAAGGCTTATTATGAAATTGTACACCTTCTGTTGGTCCCAAACCAAATGGGGGATGTTTTATTCTGTTGATGTGTCCTTTCCAAAACTGAATTGAACTAGGAAGTTCAATTGCTAATTGCTAGAGCTACATATAACTCCATATATTTGAGCAAGCAAAATTAGAGATTTTTTTTGTATTGTGATGTCCATGTGCTTTTGAGGTTTGTGCCTATAACTTGTATGCATGGACGTGATCTAAACAATGGAAAAAATTGAGTGCTCATGGTCTGTGTTTTATGTGTCTGGAATCATCGTTTTGTTGATTATGTATATCAATGGAGCATTATAGAACTGTGGGAACATCACTGTACAAATGAGGGTGATTAGAAACATCAGGATAGACCAATTTGGTGGCATATGTAAACGCCGCGACAAATTATAATTCTGGGCATCTGTAAATGCCTTGGACGTGATCTAAACAGTGGAAAACATTGAGTGCTCATGGTCTGTGTTTTATATGCCTGGAATCATTGTTTTGTTGATTATGTATCAATGGAGCATTATAGAACCGTGGGAACATCACTGTACAAATGAGGGTGATTATAAACATCAGGATAGACCAATTTGATACATATGTAAACGCCACGACAAATTAGAATTCTGGGCATCTGTAAATGCCTGTCGTAGTAAGCTTCTAAGGCGTTCATAAACACCGCTATAGACTATTAGGGGCGTTTCATAAATGCCGCAGTAAGCTAGTCACTGGCATTTATATACGCCATGGTATCTAATTATCTGGGGGCGTTTGCATACGCCACAGTTTAAGTCTATTGTGGCGTTTGCAAACGCTGGAGAAAATATATATTGCGGCGTTTGCATACGCCATGGTATCTAATTATCTGGGGCGTTTCCATACGCCACGGTGAAGGTCTATTGTGGCGTTTGCAAACGCCGGAGAAAATATATATTGTGGCGTTTGCATACGCCGTGGTATAAGGTCTATTGCGGCGTTTGCATACGCCGTGGTATAAAAGTATTTTAGGGCGTTTGCATACGCCGGGGTAACTCTAAACGCCGGGGTTTACTTTTCCCGACGGCACTTTCCTTGACACTTTGTAAACGCCGTCAAATAGCCAAATGGGGGCGTTTAACAATTTTCTAGGGCATATATAAGTGCCCTAAGATCTAGTTCGTGTTGTAGTGTGTGTTGCCCCTGTGCTAAAATCCCCTCGTCAAGGACATGTCAAAGCCATGCATGTTTTAAAAACATCAACAACGGTATACCTCGGTCCGCATTGCCACGGCTGGCAATGCAGCAGATAATGATAGGGTTAGAAGAAAAGCAATAGAACAGCGAATGGTAAACATAGATAGTGAAAATATATAGTGATGATAATAATATTGAGGTGAATGATGATGGGCGCGCAGCTCTATGAATGAAGTGACATGCGAATAGTGATGTGACAATGGGATGAGATGGCTTAATCATATGTACAACTAAACGGCTAGAATTGAAGAGCTTTGAGATATATGTGTGGGTTCTATAGCTCTGAATCAGTATTGTGTTTAGGGGTGGTAGCGGGGGCATTCCCCGTCGGGGAGTGCTTCCCCATCCCCGTCCCCGCGACCTAAAATTTTTCTCATCCCCGTCCCCGTTCCATGTCACGGGAATTAAAAATTCCCCATCCCCATCTCTGTGAAATTACACACAAAAGAAAAACACTTATCATCATTTTTACCCTAAAATCATATCAAGAGAGAAGGAAAAATAGAATAAGTATGCTTTAGATATTTGATTGATGCATATATGGAAATATGGATATAATGGGCTAGATGACATGTTTGCGACCTAACAGTTCAAATATATTAAACTAATTTGGGTTCCCAATCAGGTCTCCAAGGGGAAAATTTTTCCCCGTCCCCATCCCTACCATCCCCGACGGGGAATAGTTTTTCCCCCTTTACATCCCCGCGGGGGTTAACTTCTCCCCATACCATCCCCAAATAGAGGAATTCCCCACCGGGGATCGGGGAATGGGTCCCCATTGCCACCCCTGCTGATGAGTTGGACACAATCGCTAGGTTTGTAAACTAAACTGTCTTTAATGAAATGGTAGAACTTCTATCTTATTGCTATAAAAGAGCTTAACAAAACGGTATATCACTAAAAAATTGTTGTTTCTGTACAACCCAAATGTTGTCCCACTTTGTAACCATTTTTACGAGACTTTTGATGGTTCTTCTAAAAAAAAATCCCAAAATCAATTTTTTTTTCCCTTGCCTTTTGAAGCCTCCTGTCGAGCTAGCTAGGGCCAGATTATATTCTACAAACTGGCCGAAAAAACAATGCATTAGAAGGGATTTGCAACAGCTTCCGTGGATTTCGCACGAGATCTTGATAAACACTAGGTAGTCAGTTCTGCCTTCTTTTTCGAAGGAGGCAAATTAAGCATGGTGTCAATTATCTCCAAATGACATGAACGCCCACCATTAGCTGCTGCGGATACACTGTCACTGTGCACTTGTACAGTGAGCGAGCGCTGCTACCTCCACAGCTCCACTCCACTTGCCAAAACAAAAAAGGAGCTGAAAAAAACAAACAAAAGCTGCTGCAAACTGTACTGTCACTAGAGAGCGGTCGTGCCCACTAACGCGACAGCGATCATGACACCAGCACTCCGTCTAATCCTAACTCCCCTATATGAAACGCCCTTTCCAGTCCAAAAATGTCCGTGAAAGATTATCACGGCATCAGATATATAATCAAACCCATAAAAGATCTCTCGGGAAAAACAAAATGGTAGTAGAAAATACCATTCAGGTCATGGGGCATCTCACACGCAATTATATTTCAAATATCGCGGTATAAAATTCACCATGCTCGATGTTACTCCCTGCAACACGGTTACAAGGGCCGTCTAATTTTTTCGGCTTAAATTACATTAAATAAAAAATATTATTTTTTACAAGCCAAACGATGTATTACCTTGTATTTATTTTTTTTGTTTTAAATTGTTGTCTAGAATTACTAAAATATTTTTTTTAATAATTTTTTGACCCTGCAAGACCTTTCTCGAGAGATCATAGCCTTTTTTAAATTAAAACTTTCAACAACTCTAGGCTAAAAAAACAAGGCTACGATTTCATTAAGGAGAAACTTGATTTTTTTAGGGAAAAAGTCTACTTTACCTCCCTCAACTATTGCCTCGGTTTGATTTTCCTCCCTCTACTCCAAAACCGGGTAAATTACCTCCCTCTACTTTTCATACCGTGCAAATTACCTCCCTCTACTTTTTATACTGGACAAATTACCTCCCTCACGCCGGTTTTGAGTGATTTGGCGCCCTAATCAACTGGTTTTTGACTAATTAAATTTTAAAAAATGATAGAAAACTTAGAAAAATAAATAAAAACATTTTAAGTATATAAAAATATGTAAAATCCAAAAGAGAAATAAAAATATGATATCTGTGTACAAACCTATATTCTATTTTTTAGTTTTCTTTAGTTTTCTAGAATTTATTTTCTCAACAAAAAAACGGAGTTTTGTTGATGTGACATCATAATCTTAAGGAAATAAATTATAGAAAATTATAGAAAACTCAGAGAAACAGAATAAAAGTATGAAAAATCCAAATATTTAATAAAGTGGTGCTTGCATATAAACATACATGCTAAAAATTATATACATGTTTGAGATTTTTTATTAAAAATATCTCCAATCATAAATATGAATTTTGGAGACTTTCCTATTTCCATGAAAATTGCTGAAGCAAGTTCCCTTTCAAGTGAAAAATCTAATCTCATTTGAATCAGTCGGTGCAATTATAGCTGTAAGTGAAGTAGCGGACCATCCCTTTTCAGCCCACTCTCCTCATCAGGCATGATCACATCCTTCAAAGGGCGTTCCTGATCACCACTCTGGTGTCCATAACTTCCACACCTTAAACATCTAACACTACAGACTTCAATTACAAGCGATTTAATCGTCACATGTCACCTGCGTCCAACCTGTGAATAAAAATGGAAACATATACAGAATCTTAAAATGGTACCTAACAGTAATCTTAGCATAAATTCTATTTGGATGCCAAAAAATCAGAGAAAACAAATAAAAATAATAAATGGAAGGAAAAGAAGACAAATAACAGTAATCATATTTGCTGTTTATGACAGAATGGAAAAAGGAAGTAATATAACATTTCATGTTGCAATCTTTGTAGAAGGTGAAGGCATCTAACCTTAGAACATTTTCATAACTTAAATTTCCTGCTCAGTTGGCAATGGCCGGCCAAAAACGTCTTTTGGTCTATTTTTCTTATCTAATCCTGACTGAGCCTTGTCAAACATCTCGTCAGGCCTGCAAAAAAGATAATACATATGAAGAAGCAGTCTGAGAATAACACAACCTGCGAAAAAGATAACACGCATGAAGAAGCAATCTGAGAATAATAAGACACCAAAAAACTTGAGATCAACTCTATCAGAGCTGCCTGCTAAAAGGTAAATGCTGTAGTACACTTGTCTAGGAAATCAGAGAGTTGAGTGTCAGTACCTTTTTTAGCACTTGAGTGTCAGTACTCACTACAAGATTCTAAAGAAAAACAGAACTACTTGATGTAAGACAGAATTTGTTGCATTACATGAGGTACTTGCAGTTGCAGAACCTTGCATGGCATCTGTCATGAAATTGAATAAATCAGTTGTCTAGCCTGGATGAGAGGAGGCTAGTGGCACTCCTCATGCTGCGTGGTACAGATAGGTAGTTCTTAATATTGTTTGATTCATGGCAAATGCATGGTATCCCTTGGAATTACTTACTGAACCTAAGAAAGCTATCTTCAATAATATAGTAACTAATCTTATCTAAAAGCACTAATCTGATCTAATCGACAATATCTTATTCTCTATGCAACTAGGCGCCACAGTATACCACTGTATTGTTCATATGCCACAGTATCACGGTTACTGTTCACAGGGCTCATAAATGGGTCCCTGGGGTGACGCCCATGACAACATCACAAGCTATTGTCCTCTTTTGTAATTCAGAAGATCTTTGCAGCCTCATGGGCAGTGATACAACTTACACCTCAAATAGAGGCTCCTCAGCATTCCGGTCTACGAATGATACAACATAACCATATAAAACACAAGAAAATTGTAAGAAACAGCTATAGAAACACCTATCAGGAGGACCATGAAGTTATGCTCAAAGGGACTACCAATACAATTGTTTTTTTCCTATTAGAAGGGCTTAATTGCCAATACAATCAGAGCAATACCTGCCCATTGTCGACAATGCTATACAACATGTAGAACCAGGCCCAATTGTAGCTTTCACGGCGACGTTGAGAATAACAATAAAATTGTCAGCCCCACATAACTGTAATAACAATAAATTGTCAGCCCCACATAACTGTAACATGCATTCGATCAATTGACAACATGCCACGTAAGAGAGGAAAGACGAATTTTACTCTAAATACATTAAGTTTCAAGTAGTGACAACAGATGAAATTTAGCACGAAATTGTCTGTTTGGAAATTTAGCATGAAATTGTCTGTTTGGTTCATTTACAATACTTTATTCGAAGTGGACATGTAGCATACGACGGTTGGGAAGAGGAAAATAGTGGAGGGCGGCGCCGCCAGAGGGAGAGGATGGTGCCTCGACGGGAGGAGGTCCGGCCGAAGAGGAGCGGCGTTGTAGCTGGGTGCCGACGATGCTGTAGCTAGGTGGTAGAGGCGGTGTTCACCGAGTGGTCGTGCCAATGGAGGCGGCGCTATCGAGGGAGTAGGCAGTGCCAGTGGGCAGAGGAAGGAGAAAGCGGCAGCATCGGGGAAGAGGGAGGCTAGGAGCGGCGGCGCTAGGGTTTAAGCGCTGCTGCTTACCTAGCGCGGGTCTCGCGGCGGGCCCACTGCACGGAGACGGTGTCCCACCTTTTCTTGGGGCGGGAACGGCGGGTCGGAATGCGTCGCCGGAAAGAAGCAGGCATCGGCCGCTCAACTTCGACGCGAGCCGGTCCTTGTGCGCAAGGGGTAGCCTCAACGGAGAGTAGGAGTTGCGGCTCCGAACTTCGGTCAAACAAACACCGTGTCACTCTCTCATTTAAATTTCGCATTTACTCTCTCGCATTGCTTGTGATCATTTGAATGCCATGTCGTAGTTGCTTTGTGATTTATTTATAGCTTCCGCTTTCTTGACTTGCAACTAGGATTGGGTCATTCTTAACTTGTTGCTTAACCAAGAATAATTTAGAAGAAATTAAAATTGCCTATTCACCCCCCTCTAGGCCTTAGGATCCTCTTTCAAATGTCATGCAGATCCAGGGCGCTAATTCAACATCTGGTATCAGAGCCTGATCTTCATGCCAAAGCAACCTCGATTTGCACCGATGTCGATCGTGACGCAGGGCGCGGCTGTGAAGGAGAGCGGCGGGGTGTCACCTATCCACAATTGACCGCGACAAACTACACCACTTGGGCGATCAAGGTGTAGGCGATCATGGAAACCCAGGGCGTCTAGGATGCTGTGGATCACGTGCCAGAAACCGTCGTTGATCCAAAGAAGGACAAGAAGGCAAAGGCACTGCTGTTCCAAGCCCTTCCGAAAGACCTCCTGTTGCAGGTGGCAACAAAGAAGACGGCCAAGGAGGTGTGGGTGGCCCTCAAGACACGGTATGTCGGAGCAGATCGAGTGAAGACAGCAAGGCTGCAGATGCTCAAAAGTGAGTTTGAGTCTCTGCAGATGAAGGAGGGAGAAACCCTAGATAATTACGCTGGCAAGTTGAGCGGGATGGCAGTGAAATTCACTAATCTCGGGTCAAGCCAATGCCTATGAACACTATGATGGAGTCTTGCTCACAGAGCACGCATAGAGGAGCAGATCCGGTCCTAAATTTTAATGACCCATCATTGCTGCCGTTGAGCAGTTCTGCGACCTCCAGACCATGCCGTTTGAGGAGGCCGTTGGACGCTTGAAGACGTACGAGGAGCGTGTGCATGTGTGCACATTGGTGGGGAGCACCGGCGGCTCTTGCTCACTCAGGCGGAGTGGCAAGCGCGGCAGAAGAACCTCGGCAGAGATTCATCTTCAGGCTCCAAGGCTAAGACTCCAGCTCCCAGTGAAGGGGGCAACCATGGCGGCCGTGGTGGTCGCGGCGGATGGCGTGGCAGAGGGCGCGAACGAGGTTGGGGTGGCCGCGGTGACCGCAACGGGAACCCTCGGACGGATGGATCGGCCAACTCAGGCGGGAGGGGCCGAGACAAGAGCCATATTAAATATTAAATGCTTCAGTTGCGAGAAGTATGGCCACTTTGCTTCGGAGTGCAGGAGCAAACCACGTGGCGAGGAGACGAACCTCGCGCGCACTGAGGAACAGGAGCCGACACTGCTCCTGTTGGCCAGCGTGGAGACACGCGGCGAGGTCTTGCTCAACAAGGGTTCTATCGACCCGATGCTGCTGATTGGTGATGGTAAGACCAGATCTGAAATTTGGTACTTTGATAATGGTGCCAGTAATCACATGTGTGGTGAGCTAGAGAAGTTCCAGGAGTTGGATAGCTCAGTTCGAGGCCGTGTCCGGTTCGGCGATGGCTCAACAGTGCAAATTGAAGGAAAGGGCTCGATTTTGTTCCGGTTCAAAGGAGGAGAACAACGACTATTGACCAAGGTATATTATGTGCCAGAATTGGTTAATAATATAATCAGTTGTGGTCAGTTGGCTCAAGGAGGCAGCAAAATTATAATGACCGGAAGCCAGTTGTGTGTGTATGATTCGGATGATACCCTGCTCATCCGCATCAACTGCTCGCAAAATCGTTTATATAAGACACCTATTGAGACATGTGAACCGGTGTGTCTCATGGCAAGCATCAACGAACCAGCATGGTTGTGGCATGCCAGGTTGGGTCATGCAAACTTCGTTTCATTAAAAAAGCTTGCCGAGAAGGGTTTAGCGGTGGGCGTACCGTTGATAACCCATCCAAACCAACTGTGCCAAGGGTGCTTATTAGCCAAGCAAACGAGGCTTCCGTTCCCAGCAGCAACGGACTACAGAGCAGAGAAGCCGCTAGAACTCCTTCATGCAGATTTGTGTGGACCAATAACACCGTCTACCAATGCTGGTAACTCTTACTTTATGCTTGTCGTGGATGATTACACGAGATGGATGTGGGTTCGCATAATCAAGACGAAGGACCAGGTGTTCGATGTGTTCCGAAAACTAAAACTGAAGATCGAGAACACAAGTGGGCACAGAGTCAAGACACTAAGAACAGATCGAGGGGGTGAATTCCTATCTGAAGATTTTGCCAAGTTTTGTGAAGATGAAGGCATTGAGCGACATCTCACAGCCCCATATTCACCACAGCAAAACGGGGTCGTTGAGAGAAGGAATCGTTCGGTCATGGCAATGGCGAGATCGCTGCTCAAGAGTATGAAGGTACCAAGACGGTTTTGGGGTGAAGCTGTCTCTCATGCAGTCTATATTCTTAATCGATTGCCTACAAAATCATTGGGGGAGTGTACACCGTATCAAGCCTGGACAGGTAGGAAACCGTACCTAGGACATCTCAGAGTATTCGGGTGTACAGCTCATGCAAAGATTGTCGGTTCGCATCTAAAGAAACTAGATGATCGGAGTCGTCCGATGATGTACCTTGGATATGAAGAAGGCAGCAAAGCTCATCGGTTGTTTGATCCAGTGAAGAAGAAGGTACACGTGAGTAGGGACGTCAAGTTTGAAGAAGCTGTTGAATGGAATTGGGAAGCAGCTGTGCCTGCTGACTTGACCTCGGATTTTGAGGTTGAAGGCTCTTTCATCACCGAACCCGAGGCGGAGACGTCCGGACCATCTGATGCTATCAATGGATCATCCGGAGTGCCTCATTTAGATGACAATGCATCAGTCTTGCCAGTAAATGAAGCCGAGAAACAAGCAGCTCCATCAGCATCTCGGGCTGTTCCTGCTCCCACGATGCTGGCTCCATCAGGAGTGATGACCAGGGCGCGAGCACGAGCGGCAATAGGAGCAGCGGCAAGACAGACGACGTCCATGATTGGTACTAGAGCAACAGCAGTACCAACTACCTCCGGCGTACATGCTCCTGAACCAACGTTAGCTGGTTCTCTTCCAACAGATCATGAGCAACATGATGGTGATGGGCTAGCTAAGCTCAGGAGCATACACGAGATTATGCAAGAAACACATCCAGTTGACTTGGGCGAGGAGGATGGTAGCGAGGAGCTACTTCTAGTAGATACAGAAGAGCCGGCTACATATTCGGAAGCTGCAGGTCAGTGCGAATGGGAACAAGCTATGAAGACTGAAATTGAGTCCATTGAAAGGAACAAGACATGGAGGCTCGTTCCCTGTCCAGCTAGCCAAAAACCTATTGGTTTAAAGTGGGTATTCAAGGTGAAAAGGGACTCAAATGGAGATATTATCAAATACAAGGCCAGACTTGTTGCAAAAGGATACGTGCAAAAGCATGGTATTGATTTTGATGAAGTATTTGCCCCTGTTGCGAGAATTGATACTATTCGTGTTATACTCGCTCTCGCGGCAAACCATGGTTGGAAGGTGCATCATATGGACGTAAAGTCAGCCTTTCTAAATGGAGATTTAGAGGAAGAAGTTTATGTACTGCAACCAGAAGGTTTTGTTGTGAAGAACAAGGAGCACATGGTGTATAAGCTAAATAAGGCGTTATATGGGCTCCGACAAGCACCTCGTGCATGGAATATACGCCTAGACAAAAGTTTGAAGAACCTCGGTTTCTCTAGGTGTGTACAAGAGCAGGCTGTGTACACCAAAGGAGAAGGAGCAAGAAGATTAATTGTTGCAGTATATGTGGATGATCTACTTATAACCGGGGCTAGTGCATTTGAGATACAACATCTCAAGGATCAGATGATGACAGAGTTTGAAATGAGTGACCTTGGGTTGCTCACATACTATCTGGGGATCGAAGTGTCTCAAGAAGAAGATCGGATCATCCTAAAACAAGCAGCGTATGCAAGGAAAGTACTAGCTCAGTTCGGCATGGCAGAGTGCAGACATAAGTTGAACGCGGGCCCACAAGCCACGGTGCAATAGGTGGGCCATGTTTGCTTTGTGTCGACGGTATGTGGAAGGCCGATGACACAAACTTATCTGTGGGGCCCCCTCGTCGGAACGGATTCCCGTCTAGCGACCGTTAGCAGGTTGGTGGGAAATAGTTTGTGTGGTCGGTATTTTTTGAGCCGACGACACAAGTTGAGCCAAGCGGGCAACGTCCAGTGGCTTTGTGTCGTCAGCTTTGTGTTTTGGCCGACGACAAAAGTGATTTGTGTCGTCCGAGCCGTGTCGTCGGCGTTGTGTCGTCGGCCAGCCGACGACAAATACCTGTGTCGTCGGTATTTTGACTTGTGTAGTCGGTTTTGGCTGACTACACAAATTGAGATCCTTGTAGTGATTTCTTTTTCTGTTGGGATGATGAGCAGATTTATGGAGAGGCCCACAACACTCCATTACAAGGCAATCAAGCAGATCCTTTGGTATGTGAAGGGTACTATACACTTTGGTCTTGTGTACATGAAAGGCAAAGGTTGAAGATGTGTTGACCGGCTATACTGATAGTGATCTGGCTGGTGACTTGGATGTTCGGCGATGGCTCAACAGTGCAAATTGAAGGAAAGGGCTCGATTTTGTTCCGGTTCAAAGGAGGAGAACAACGACTATTGACCAAGGTATATTATGTGCCAGAATTGGTTAATAATATAATCAGTTGTGGTCAGTTGGCTCAAGGAGGCAGCAAAATTATAATTACCGGAAGCCAGCTGTGTGTGTATGATTCGGATGATACTCTGCTCATCCGCGTCAACTGCTCGCCAAATCATTTATGTAAGACACCTATGGAGACATGTGAATCGGTGTGTCTCATGGCGAGCATCAACGAACCAGCATGGTTGTGGCATGCCAGGTTGGGACATGCAAACTTCGTTTCATTAAAAAAAGCTTGCCAAGAAGGGTTTAGCGGTAGGCGTACCGCTAATAACTCATCCAAACCAACTGTGCCAAGGGTGTTTATTAGCCAAGCAAACGAGGCTTCCGTTCCCTGCCGCAACGAATTACAGAGCAGAGAAGCCGCTAGAATTCCTTCATGCAGATTTGTGTGGACCAATAACATCGTCTACCAATGCTGGTAATTCTTACTTTATTCTTGTCGTGGATGATTACACGAGATGGATGTGGGTTCGCATAATCAAGACGAAGGACCAGGTGTTCGATGTGTTCCGAAAACTAAAACTGAAGATCGAGAACACAAGTGGGCACAGAGTCAAGACACTAAGAACAGATCGAGGGGGTGAATTCCTATCTGAAGATTTTGCCAAGTTTTGTGAAGATGAAGGCATTGAGCGACATCTCACAGCCCCATATTCACCACAGCAAAACGGGGTCGTTGAGAGAAGGAATCGTTCGGTCATGGCAATGGCGAGATCGCTGCTCAAGAGTATGAAGGTACCAAGACGGTTTTGGGGTGAAGCTGTCTCTCATGCAGTCTATATCCTTAATCGATTGCCTACAAAATCATTGGGGGAGTGTACTCCATATCAAGCCTGGACAGGTAGGAAACCATACCTAGGACATCTTAGAGTATTCGGGTGTACAGCTCATGCACAGATTGTCGGTTCGCATATGAAGAAACTAGATGATCGGAGTCGTCCGATGATGTACCTTGGATATGAAGAAGGCAGCAAAGCTCATCGTTTGTTTGATCCCAGTGAAGAAGAAGGTACACGTGAGCAAGGACGTCAAGTTTGAAGAAGCTGTTGAATGGAATTGGGAAGCAGTTGTACCTGTTGACTTGACCTCGGATTTTGAGGTTGAAGGCTCTTTCATCACCGAACCCGAGGCGGAGACATCAGGACCATCTGATGCTATCAACGGATCATCCGGAGTGCCACATTCAGATGACAATGCATCAGTCTTGCCGGGAGATGAAGCCGAGGAACAAGCAGCTCCATCAGCATCTCGGGCTGTTCCTGCTCCCACGATGCTGGCTCCATCAGGAGTGATGACCAGGGCGCGAGCACGAGCGGCAACAGGAGCAGCGGCAAGACAGACGACATCCATGATTGGTACCGGTGCGACGGCAGCACCAACTACCTCCGGCGTACATGTTCCTGAAGCAACGTTAGTTGGCTCTCTTCCAAAGGATCATGAGCAACATGATGGTGATGGGCCAGTTAAGCTCAAGAGCATACATGAGATTATGCAAGAAACGCATCCAGTTGACTTGGCCGAGGAGGATGGTAGCGATGAGCTACTTCTAGTAGATACAGAAGAGCCGGCTACATATTCAGAAGCTGTTGGTCAATGTGAATGGGAACAAGCGATGAAGACTGAAATTGAGTCCATTGAAAAGAACAAGACATGGAGGCTCGTTCCCTGTCCAGTTAGCCAAAAACCTATTGGTTTAAAGTGGGTATTTAAGGTGAAACGGGACTCAAATGGAGATATCATCAAATACAAGGCCAGACTTGTTGCAAAAGGATACGTGCAGAAGCATGGTATTGATTTTGATGAAGTATTTGCCCCTGTTGCGAGAATTGATACAATTCGTGTTATACGTGCTCTCGCGGCAAACCATGGTTGGAAGGTGCATCATATGGACGTAAAGTCAGCCTTTCTAAATGGAGAATCAGAGGAAGAAGTCTATGTATTGCAACCACAAGGTTTTGTTGTGAAGAACAAGGAGCACATGGTGTATAAGCTAAATAAGGCGTTATATGGGCTCCGACAAGCACCTCGTGCATGGAATATACGCCTAGACAAAAGTTTGAAGAACCTCGATTTCTCTAGATGTGCACAAGAGCAGGCTGTGTACACTAAAGAAGGAGCAAGAAGATTAATTGTTGCAGTATATGTGGATGATCTACTTATAACCAGGCAAGTGCTTTTGAGATACAACATCTCAAGGATTAGATGATGACAGAGTTTGAGATGAGTAACCTTGGGTTGCTTACATATTATCTAGGGATCGAAGTGTCTCAAGAAGAAGATCGGGTCATCCTAAAACAGGCGGCATATGCAAGGAAGGTACTAACTTAGTTCGGCATGGCAGAGTGCAATGCGACGAAGTATCCTATGGAGAAACGTACAATGATGCACAAAGATCCAAAGGGAGAACCAATAGAGGCAACCGTGTACAGGTGTATGATAGGTTGCTTAAGGTACCTGCTACACACAAGACCCGATATTTCTTTTTCTGTTGGGATGATGAGCAGATTTATGGAGAGGCCCACGACACTCCATTACAAAGCAATTAAGCAGATCCTTCGGTATGTGAAGGGTACTATACACTTTGGTCTTGTGTACATGAAAGGTAGAGGAGAAGATGTGTTGACCGGCTATACTGATAGTGATTTGGCCGGTGACTTGGATGATAGAAAGAGCACAGGAGGGATGGCATTTTATTTATGTGAAAGTCTGGTCTCATGGAGTATCGTTCAGAAACCCCTTTCGTTCAGACGAATCATCCCGACTTTTCCCGGTAAGGAAAACGGACGCTGTTGGTTGAATTCTCAAGCGGACGTCGTTCGTAGTACATTATGGCCAGCAGTACATGATGGCCCTCACCTTACGTGGTGTTGTGCACCGTCTCCTTTGTCAAGCTCGAAACCGAAAGCAGTACATGATGACCAACGTTCTACATGATGCGTGCTTCGTCACCTTCGTCAAGCTAAAAGCTGAAAGTAGTACATGATGATCAACTCTCTACGCGGCATTACACACCGTCACCTTCATCGAGCTCGAATAACAGAAAACAATACATATATGATACATGACAACCAGCGCCTTCCACGGCAATATTACATGACGGACAACGTCCTACACGGCACTATGCACCGTCATGTTTATCAAGCTCGAAGCCAAAGCAGTACATGACGGCCGGCACCCTACGCGACATTGTATGCCATCACCTTCATCAAGCTCGAAGCCAAAAGTGAACCACCCGGGGAATGCTGAAACCCAAGGCTAAGCATGGGTGAAACATGACCGATATCACATAAAATGACAATTTGTCCCAAGCGGACCACTAGTTTGTTTGGACGAACCGTTTGAGACTAAAAACAAAAAGACAGAAATGACATCACATAAAATAACGCTTCGTCCTAAGCGAAATATCGTTCTGCTAGGAAGAATCATTCCCGAACCGCCCCGTCACGAGAACGGACATCGTTCAACAAGTTCTCCAAGCGAAATCCTCTCTTGATTGGTGAATCATCCCAAAAAAGAAGACAGTCAGCTGACGGCTCCAAAAGCTGTATCACTTGTCGTCCATTAAATTCTCTTTGTGGAACACCGTTTTGCTCGGGACAATCAATCTTAACACTAACGTCTCTGTCGACGACCACTGGTGTTGACGACACCGTGTAGTCCGTCAAATTCCCCTTGCAGGATATCGTCCCGTTCAAGCGAACTAAGTCCTGAAGGTGAACCAAGTCTCGATTCCACAGTGCCGACCAAATCCTGATGATGAACATCCTGTTAAGGACAAATCCAACGACATCAACTATGGTAATCAAGAATGCGTCAACAGATACAAATCCAACAAGTGGGAACATCCCTAATGACGCTGACAAGCCATCAACATTAACTCCAATATGAATGTTAATCCCACACCCCGCTCAACTACATCGATGTGGCGCCTGATGACACGAGTTCAAGCGTCACGGGCGTGCATAGCAAATATTTAACGATTGTGCTAGGCATTGCATGGGCCCTTGTTACCCCATCTATTATGTCATCGCCAAATCAATCCACCATCCACTGATTGCACGGTGAACCACAAAGCGAAGAGAAGAAGACGATGACATGGCAACTTATTTGAAGGTGTTTCGTGAGCTCGCTTGTTAATGTAATTAACCAGGCGTCTTTCCAGGACCCTAAGACTCGCCACAATCATCAACTCTAGTATCTAGCCGGCCTCACTATGGAGCGCAATATCAACAAGTTGAATTTTATTGTGACAATGAAATATCAACTTGTTCTTTATTTTGTGTATTCTATACAAACTGGCACATGTACCTGCAAACTTTTATTCGCTTATGCGAAGTTTGCGTGCATCACAAAAAGGCTCAAAGCAATCTTGCCCCTACAAGACAGCCGACATGCGGAAGGGGTGGTCCCACCAGCCGACCTGCTCCCTCTGTGACTCTAAGGCCTTGTTCTTCGAGGGAGTTCTATATATGTCCAAAAGTAGAGGAGTTTTCTAACATATGCCATCAAGTTGGAAGTAATACCTTTTTGCCACTGAGTTCGTTGTTCTTCCCAGATCTGCCCCCTTTATAATTTTGTGGATAAATTTAACAAGCAATGATATGAGATGTCCTTTTTACCCCACATTTGGACTGAGCCTCTTCCTCACTGAGAGGGAGATGAGGGGGAGGGAGTAAAGGGGAAGGTCATGTCAGCGGATCAACATGGGGGTGTCGCAGCTCAGCGGCGATGGGCACCTGAATGGCGAGGAAGTGGAATATCCGCCTGTCGTCGGTGTGGAAGATGAGCACGAGGTGGAGCAGCATCCAGTAAGGGGAGCCGTTGCGGCAGTAGTTGAGGATGGCAACCTAGTTCCTGGATTGGCCTGCACAACCTTGTGCACCTTGGTGGTGATGGTGTGGTCGGTGGCACTCTCGCACTGGAGCCCCTGATTCCCTCCAATCCGGTCTAGAAGGTTAGTATTGCGCCATGGGCAACTACTACGACATGCTAGTTTCGCACAACGGTAAGAACTAGAGGAAGCAGAAGGCAAACCTTTTCACCATCATGTACAAACCGTAAGACAGCGGCGCCGCCGGCGTGGCCAGGGCAAGCAGTGTTGTGGGACCGGACGGGTGGTACCTCAGTGTGAAGGGATCTAAGGCCGAGAGGGGGTGAATCGGACTATTTTTAATTTTATTCGCTCGTTGAACTTGGTCAATTAGTCAAGTTAATCACCCAACTAGCGAATGAGCTCTAAGCAAGTCTAGTAGCGGAAGTAAGTACAAGTGCAAATAATAAGGAGACAAGAGGGCAAACCAATCTTTTTACCGAGTTCGGTGCAAGCACCTACTCTCGTTGAGGAAGCTCGCCACACAGGAAAGCCCGGGACCCTTTCGTCCCTAGTCCTCAATCCACTAGAAGAGGTTCGTTCCCGAACACATCGGAAAGGAACTCCAACTCGTACAAGAATCGGCAGCCTTCACACATGAAGGACCCCGAAACACCCGACCTCACAGACGAAGTCGACCTCGAGCACACCGAGGGTTTAGCACATCTCTGACGCACTGGAGGAGACGATGCACCGGCTACGCCTAGCCGATGACCACCACGTTGGTGGGTTTGCTTGTGGTTCACGTGACGATAAAGCTTGTGGTGGAGTTGAATACCGGTGACAAGGAGTCCAAGAGCACAATACCGGAAACACAACTAGACCACCACCTCTCCCACCATCGAGCTAGGCTAAGAACTCATGAGGAAGGCACAAGAACTTCGGGGATGACCGGAGGAGGCAAAATATGGCTTCTTCTTCTTCCTCTCTCCCTCTCCCTCTCAATCTCAATCTCTCATGTTGGATTTAGGGAGATGGAGGATGAACTAGGGAGGAGCTCTCACTCTCTCAAAGCTTGAGGATGAACAAATGAGCTCTCTCACCTCTCTCCCACAAAATCCAACCTATTTATAAGGTTCAGGCTGGGCCAATGGACGGATGAGATCGAGACACACCGGGAAGGCCACCCTCTGCACGATTAGTGGGTGACATGGATGCATCACAATCCGGGGGTGGTTTAAGGCTTTGTGCTAAATGCAGGCAGCCTGGACATGACCGTCGCAGATGCCCGAATTAGACGTCCGAAAGAAAGTGCATGTATTCCCCAACTGAAAGTTGTGTATCTGTACTCCCCTGTACTAATGTATTCTAATATGGTTACCTTTAATATATTGGTGTTCTATTAAGTTCAATGTGGTTACAAGATGTATTTGTATTCCGTTAATTTCACACAGGTTATAAGATGGAACTTCTGGAGTTGTTGAAAGAGGCCATCGATAGTAAGCACAGGGCAAGAAAAATGATCGCCGGTGTACAGGTGCCATTACATTCTATGATTTTGTATGAATGCATATATGATTTTTACGGTAATTTGCTATTTTCGCAGCTATGACCCTTTCGTCTGAGGGGATCCAGTCTCCTCAAAAGACTAGATGGGAGATTCCGAGTACCTCTGGCACACTGTGGATTGCTACCCTTTGCATTGCTCACGGATGGGGCAAACTTGGCTGTCTTGTATTAGCCATCTGGCCTAGTTCTTGATTAGCGTCCCCTCGTACAAATTCATTGCCGGCGGTGACCCCCCAGTTAGTCACCTGTCGACAAATAACGTATTATCACTGTTCGTGACGTATTGTTGAAAAAGTCAGTTAAGGGGATCGCCCTTTGCTTAAATGTATTTGGGCCTAAGCCCGGTGAAGGGATCTAAGGCAGAGAGGGGGGGTGAATCGGACTATTTTAATTTTATTCGCTTGTTGAACTTGGTCAATTAGTCAAGTTTAAGCACCCAACTAGCGAATGAGCCCTACACAAGTCTAGTAGCGAATAATAAAGGAGAGAGGGCAAACCAATCTTTTTACCTAGTTCGGTGCAAGCACCTACTCTCCTTGAGGAAGCTCGCCACACAGGAAAGCCCGGGACCCTTTCGTCCCTAATCCTCAATCCACTAGAAGAAGTTCATTCCCGGACACATCGGAAAGGAACTCCAACTTGTACAAGTATCGGCAGCCTTCACACGCGAAGGACCCCGAAACACCCAACTTCACAGGCAAAGTCGACCCCTAATGCACTTGGAGGATTTTGCACAAACTCCGACGCACTTGAAGAAGAAGATGCACCGACTACTCCTAGCAGATGACCACCACGTTGGTGTGTTTGCTTGCGGTTCACGTGTCGATGACGATGAAGCCTGTGGTGGAGTTGAATCCCGATGACAAGAAGCCTAAGAGCACAATGCCGGAAACACAACTAGACCACCACCTCTCCCACCATAGAGCTAGGACAAGAACTCATGGGGGAGGCACAAGAACTTCGGGGATAATCGGAGGAGGCTTGGGAATGTGCTCTTCTCACTCCTCTCTCCTTTTCCCTCTCTCTCTCTCCCACTTGCACTCTAGCTTATATGAAACCCTAGGTGAAAGGGCAAGCCATGGGAGAGCCAAACCTTGGGGATGGATGGATGAGGATGTGGGGATCCACTCCTTCTTCTACTTCTCTTCTTCTTCCTCTTCTTCTCCCACTCTCAATCTCAATCTCTCATGTTGGATCTAGGGAGGTGGAGGATAAACTAGGGAGGAGCTCTAACTCTCTCAAAGCTAGGGTGTCACAACCCCGGCTTCACCGGGATCCACTCACAATCCATTGCTAGTCCCAGAGATCAATGCTAGCAACTTGTGAGCGACAGTTTGTTGAACATCATCACACAGTCACAAATAACTAGCATTTTCATTTGGAAGCATCTCAAAGCGATCAAATTTTTCCTTAACCACCACTAATCTACCCTCCTTGACAGAAGCGGTTCCCTCATGAATTTTTATGAGTGTGGTCCAGATGTCATGTGCAGATGCAAGATTACTAACCCTCTCAAACACCTCCATGCTCAGGCCAGTGAACAGAACATTTTTAGCCTTAGCGTCATTAACAGAAAGTTTCTTTTGTTCAGGTGTGCAAGGCACACCTTCAATGCGTGTGATAACAATGCCATTCTCAATGGCATCCCAAATGTCCGGACCCATGGAGTGAAGATATGTGGTCATGCGAATTTTCCAGAATGCAAAGTGTGACCCACTAAACAATGGAACCCTATTAGCAGCAACGCTATCCCCTTCGGCCATCTCTAAGCGGTTAAGCAAATTCTAGAGAACCTGGCTCTGATACCAATTGAAGGGATCTAAGGCCGAGAGGGGGGGTGAATCGGACTATTTTTAATTTTATTCGCTCGTTGAACTTGGTCAATTAGTCAAGTTAATCACCCAACTAGCAAATGAGCCCAAAGCAAGTCTAGTAGCGGAAGTAAGTACGAGTACAAATAATAAGGAGACAAGAGGGCAAACCGATCTTTTTACCGAGTTCGGTGCAAGCACCTACTCTCGTTGAGGAAGCTCGCCACACAGGAAAGCCCGGGACCCTTTCGTCCCTAATCCTCAATCCACTAGAAGAAGTTCGTTCCCGAACACATCGGAAGGGAACTCCAACTTGTACAAGAATCGGCAGCCTTCACACGCGAAGGACCCCGAAACACCCGACTTCACAGGCGAAGTCGACCTCGAGCACACCGAGGATTTAGCACATCTCCGACGCACTGGAGAAGACGATGCACCGGCTACGCCTAGCCGATGACCACCACGTTGGTGGGTTTGCTTGCGGTTCACGTGTCGATGAAGCTTGTGGTGGAGTTGAATCCCGGTGACAAGAAGTCCAAGAGCACAATACCGGAAGCACAACTAGACCACCACCTCTCCCACCATCGAGCTAGTCCAAGAACTCATGGGGAAGGCACAAGAACTTCGGGGATGACCGGAGGAGGCAAAATATGGCTTCTTCTTCTTCCTCTCTCCCTCTCCCTCTCAATCTCAATCTCTCATGTTGGATTTAGGGAGATGAAGGATGAACTAGGGAGGAGCTCTCACTCTCTCAAAGCTTGGGGATGAACAAATGAGCTCACTCAAGTCTCTCCCACGAAATCCCACCTATTTATAGGGTTCAGGCTGGGCCAATGGACGGATGAGATTAACTTGGAACGAGATCAGACGGCTAGCAGTAAATCGACTTAGGCTGGAAGGGCTTATCGGACGCGTCCGACGGGTTTATCGGAAGCCGTCCGATACTCCTCACTGTGCAACTCTAGATCTAGAAAAACCGATGCCCACCATGTGTTCGATCGCGAGCGCAGCTGGCATCGGACGCGTCCTGATGACCTGGTCATGACAGGGTGCACCTAGATTCTTGTCTTGTCTTGTCTTGTGTCTTGTCTTGTGTCTTGTCTTGTCTTGTCTTGTGTCTTGTCTTGTCTTGTCTTGTCATGTCTTGTCTTGTCTTATGTCTTGTCATGTCTTGTCTTGTCATGTCTTGTCTCTTGTCTTGTCATGTCTTGTCTTGTCTTGTCTAGTCTTGTCTTGTCTTGTCTCTTGTCTTGTCATGTCTTGTCTTGTCTTGTCTCTTGTCTTGTCATGTCTTGTCTAGTCTTGTCTTGTCTTGTCTCTTGTCTTGTCTTGTCTTGTCATGTCTTGTCTCTTGTCTTGTCTTGTCATGTCTTGACGTGATCTTGTCATGTCTTGTCTTATCTTGTCTTGTCGTGATCTTGTCTTGTCTTGTCGTAATCTTGTCGTGTCATGTCGTGATCTTATCGTGATCTTTGTCTTGTCTTGTCGTGATCTTGTCGTAATCTTGTCATGATGCTTGACGTAGATGTAGCAGGCTTGAGCAGGAACGAAGACTCACACAGAGAGTATAAGAGAAACTATGAAACACAAGAGCTTTAATCTTGAAGTCCCTGTTGTCATCAATACCAAAACTTGATCTTACAGGAGGCTTGGTCTTACACTCCTCGCCGGTGACCTCGCCGTCCTTCTTGGCAGCCTTCAGCATGGAGTTGACCTGCTCGGTCACCCATGCGTCGGTTGGCTTCTCTGCCCGAGCAGGAGAAGCTGTTAGTCCCTGTTCAGATGAATCATCAAAGAGTGGTTAAATGTTTGAGCAACTTACCCGTGCTCTCCCTGGTGATGTCTTCCCATCCTTCTATCTTGTAGAAAGGATAGGACCTTCTCCGCAGCGGACAGATCCTGTTCGCCGTGAAGTCGCGGCTGATCTCCCTACCCGTGAGCCCGAGGCCCACGAGGGAGGCGATCTTCCGCGTCAAGTACCAATCCTCGTCGGATAGCTCTGGCCGAGGCATTGGTGTTCCCTTTGCCGGCGCCTCCCCGGTGAAGAAGAGCTTGCTGTCGCCGCTCTTCTTGGTGTAGAACCACCTCATCCACCACACACCCATTGAGTCGAGCAGTGACGGACAAGGGTATGGCGCGTCGTCGGTAGTGGCTCGGAGCTTGAGGTAGTAGCACCCAAGCCCCGAAGCGGCGGAGCTGCTCCTCGTCACCGTGTAGTAGTGGAGGAACAGCCCCACCGACGGATCAACTCCCAGGTAGCCCTCGTACAGGTGTGCGAAGACGGCCATCTGGAGGATCGAATTCGGATTGAGGTTCGCCACCTCCAATCCGCTGATGTTGAAGAAAGCCTCTACGAAGTCGCTCTCGGGAGACCTCAACCCGAACAGTGCGAACTGTTCGAAGTTGACGAACTCGTCCTCGAGCGGCTCCGGAGTTTCCTCCTCCCCGGGCAGCCTCTAGCTACCGGCGTCGATGTGGCCCTCTTCCTCCCAAATCCTTAAGTCCTCCTCGGTCATGCTGGTGCCAGAGAATTTGGCCACGGCAATCCCCAGGTTTGGACGAGCAGGGTTTGGTGTGGAGATCGGTTGCTTGGTACTGAGCGCGGTTGGAATTAGGGCTTGGGAAGGAAAGGCATGAGAGCAAAAGTGGCAAGCCGCGGGTGGCTTGGGAGCTTTTTATAGCCCTAACTGAACAGCTCTGCAACGGTTCTTTGCCACTAAACGGCTAGTTTTTTTACCACAATGGCTAAGTAAAAACGGTCGTCTGTTTTCACTGCGCAGCGGAAGTTACCGTTGAGATTTGCCAACGGCTACTTTTTCCAGCGTCCGCGCTGAGGGCCGGGTGCTCTGCTCGGATGGGTGTTTTTTCTGTTCGATGCAAAGGAGTTGCTCGGTACTGATCAGGTTTGTTCGGTCCTGGACAAGTTCTGTTCGGTAGAACCATAACCTGTTCGGTCATTTGTTGCATGTCCTTATAGCAACATAGTTTCCCTCTTCGTGACTTGGAGTCTCAAGAGGAAGACCCCACTCTAGCGAGTCCTTCCACTTGAGTCTCGGGGGCTAGCTGTCGGGGATAAAATCACAGCCCATTGCCATGACCCACTCCATGACGGCCCAATCGAACAGCTTCCTAGGGCCCAGCTCCCTGGAAGGTTCTATCAGGCCCATGTGCATCCTGCCGAACAGCTTCCTGGTCAGCACGGTGCGTAACGGCCTAGGATTCGTGTTTGAGTCCGACTCGAACAAGAGTTCTGCACGGCTACGTGAAGACCTGGACATGGTTTCCCGGATTGGAGTAGGAGCCGTGATCCCCAAGAATTGGAGTATGCCTTATCTATCTCGGGATGTATTTGGCACGTCGAGTTCGTTACGGTCTCGTGGTTAGCCCGGCCCGATTATCCCTTAATAGGTCGGTTTGCTCTACACTATATAAACAAGGCCCCTACGGCGTGTTAAGGGGTCAAGCCATCATCTGATAGCACACCTGATCATCGCATCGACATCGCATTGTTGCATACTTCTCGTCGAGACTTGTTCATCTCGTCGAGTTCCACCTTATAATACTCTTTGATATAAAGAATGGCTGGACGTAGGGCTATTATCTCTCCTGAGAGGCCTGAACCAGGATAAAAACCCTTGTCTCCCTGTTCGTCGTTGATTGCTGTTCGTTCTGTTCGGCGTGTCTCCTATCTCCCTTTATTAAGAACCTTAGTTGACTTGGGTCAATATCCCAACCGTCGACAACGTCTTAAAAAGTTCATAAACGTATGAAAAGATTATTTTACGTGCTATAAGAAGAACTATTTAAAATTCCACAAAAAATGACTACAAAGTACTCCCTCCGTTCTTTTTTATTTGTCGTTGTTGACTTTTGAGCATGCCCTTTGACCATTCGTCTTATTTAGGTGCAAATATGCAAAAATATAAGTCATGTTTAAAGTACATTTAACGATAAAACAAAGCATAACAAAATAAATGATACTTAAATATTTTTTTAATAAGACGAAGGTAAAAAGGCATGTCTAAAAGTCAACAGCGACAAATAAAAATACGGAGGAAGTAATACATCATTTGGCTTATAAAAAATTATTTAATTTAATTTAATTCAATTTAAGCCGAAACAAACAAGGTGAAAGACAAACAACACCCTGCTTTACCCCACTACAAGGGTAGACAAGAGATTCGAAGGCAACTTACTGTTTTGATACTAGGATTTGTCAAATGGTGCAAGGTAATGTAGCGATACAACTTATAAAAGATGGCCTCGAGCTCACTTAAGGTGGATCAATCAATCCAATAAACAATTTCCTATAGCTCACGTCCTATTTTCTCACATCCAAGTCGTGTTCCCCACCTCTAGCACCCTCTCAAGCCCTTCTCATGGTACGACTGTCTAGGGCAGGGTGCCCCAAAATTTATTGTCTGGGATGCCTCGACGATAGATGACGCCATCCGTGGAGAGCGTATAGACTAGAAGCCGAGGCATCTCCTATGTCTCCCAAAAAGATGGCAGGCACGACCAGCGTGTGTGGGGAGACTCCTCCACCGCAATCACATTTGCTTGTTGGCCCCACAAAACCGACTGAGATTGTCGCTGCTTGGACCTCAACAGAGGTCACCCAAAAGCGCCAACGGACCGCCGCTGTGATCAGCTCGGGCATCCACGTAGTGAGGGTGTCATTCTTAGACCCCATCGAGGTAGCCAATCACACCCCACACCGCAGACACACTTTCCTTCTTATGGAGTTAAGAGCTTACATGCATATCTCACAGAATAGCAATGGGGAAGCACCCTGTGACAATCATTGAGGCTGGCATGATTTTCGCCGCTCCACCAACACTCACCCAACCACCACCATATTACATGTTGACACCACCATACCCCCTACCTTACCACCTTCATATCCATCACCAATACAGCTGCCCTTCCACCACACCCCCCAAAACACAAGCGATATTCTGCACGTCGGACAAAACCTACATCACATACACATCCCACATCCCCAACAACAGAAGCACGTTCACCACAGACAAGACCATCCCTCCGTTGTGGGCGTAAGATGGCTTCGCCCTGCCGCGACCGAAACACCAAGCTGTTCGTGTGCCTTCATGCCAAGAGAAGGCCCATGATATTTAAATTTCCTTCGATATTAAGTTCACAGGAGATACAGGCCTCAACGGAGGTGCTGGGTGGAGGCGGTGACATAGGAGCGAAAAGTATGCTCGTAGCCATGAAAGGGCCTACCCTCTCCTGGTTCACTAGTTAGCCGGAGGGATCTATTAGCAACTGGGACAAGCTACAAGGGATGATCAAAAATAATTTTCAAGGAAACTACATTAGTGAAGATCACAATATGACAGCAGAAAGGCATTACCATCCAAAGCTACTACTAGTGCTTCGCAACAATCCATTGCTAAGTCCAGGCAGCCATCAAGAAAATGATCATCAATACCTACCGATGCGACTTCCTCCAAGACCCCCTCTATGAGAAGATCGTTCAAAAAGACAAAAAACCATGAACGACATGTGTTGACATACTGCAAAAGTATATGAGAGCGAAAGAGGACATGCACCAAAGGCGGTGTGGGAGCCAAGAGCTGACTACCCGAACACCTGAAAGGCTAGTTTCCACCACCCTCGAAACAACCCCAGGGACTACCACATGTGCATTGTGGAGCCCAACCAGGAATTTCATCATCGAATGCCGGAGAGGGAGCCAAGAGCTGACTACTCGGACACCTGAGGAGGGGCGAACAGTGAGTCGGCCATGGCACACACGCTGCAGCTCGAAGCATAGAGCTGCAAAAATAGCTCACGATTTGTAGCTTGGCTTGGGCTTAGCTCGGCTCAGAGATGTTACTTAGCTAGAGCCAAGCCCACTTTTAGGGTTCGTTAAAATAAAGAGTCAAGCCAGGCTCGGCTCGTTTTTGACCGAGCCTAATCTGGCTCGGCTCGTTTACATATTTTGAATGCAAAAACTCCTCTGGATCATGGCTCGGCTCGGCTCAGAGGTGCTGGGGGCAGCCATGGTCATGCAGTCTAAAGAGGACACCACCTTGTAGTATCAACACGATTGGCATTCCTTGAAACGAACAACGTCATTGGGTACAAAGTGCTCATCCTTGACCTTTGGTGTGCCAAGGCTCTCGGTGCCAGGCTTGTGGTATCAAAATCGACTTGAGGCTACTTGAAGGGCACATTGCTAAGGAGTACCTGGTCAAGGGCCCAGACATGGTGTGATATCTCGACACGGTTCAAGCTCTCGAGAAAGGGCTTCCGAGGCATCTCCGTCAAAGCCATACCTTGTGGGGATAATGCACTAGCAGACCAGCTGACAAAGCTAACAAAAGTCACAATGGCATGTAGAAACTCCTCCTTGGTGTATTCTTCGAAATTCTTGTGGTCTTTACGGCTAGCGTGGAGGTACTTACCCAATAGGTAGCATCTACGATGGAGCGGAGAAAAGAAATATACAATTACCTCATAGAGGGGACACTCCAAGAGGAAGATGTCAACACCAATAGGTTGGATCTATAAGTGCACACCTACTCCATCATTGACAACCTTCTCTACGAGCGCGCGCGTTTGGGCGTCGCTTGGTGTAGCGTAGCGTTGCGAGCACGCGCGCAACGTCGGAAATTTGAATCCACACACAACGCCTACAAGGGAAGTGTCTGCAGCTCGTTGACCCTGTATGGCCGTTCATCAAATAGGCAATCGACATCATCGACCCTTTCCTATCGACCACTTGCAACATCAAGTGGGCTATCTACACCATCGAATATTACATGCAATGGGGTGAGGCAGAGCCATTGGCATATGTCACGAACACATCAGCGCAACACTTTTTCTGGAAATTAATCATGTGCCAATTTGATGTACCAAACTGTTAGGGATTAAGTTTTGCCTTTTTCGGACATTGAAACCTCTCCTGGTGTTCCCCAGATACCCTTCTACCCATTGCTTATAGGCATGCAACTATCTAGGATGGTAGGCAATGCTTCGGGATAGGTGCTGCCCGGTAGCGTGTTGATCAAGGCATCACAAGGCTTGACGATTAAGAATTTCCCATTACGACGACTCGGCCCGTGACGATGGAGCACGTTAGGGTTCCAAGACATGTGACATAATTCTAGGGATTAGTTGCCATGTATAGTCTTATCTTTCCAGATTTGTATCCCTAGGGTTAGTATAAATCAATCATCGATGACAACTTTGATACATTACAGGTAACACATCTTTGTTCTTCATCTTGTACAGAGTGGAACCCTACCTGGGTCTTTCTCTCACCAACCCTTGTACTATGATCTCCTGATTATGGTAGAAGTATTGGACGTAGAGTTATTATCACTTATCCGAGAGGCCTGAACAAAAATAAAAATTTCTTTATCACTTTCATTGTCTCCTACACTAAGATCTTTTCGACACCTCTGGCCTTGCAATTTAGAACTAAGCTCTACCCGAGAAGATTGTTCCAATCATGGAAAGCTGGTACCCACCGTACAAGATGCGACTCCCGTTGTCTAAGGTAAAGAACATTGCGATAACTTTATCTGGCATTGTACTCAGACAGAAGGTGCAGCCCTTGGGTAAGATAGTGTTGTCCGTTACTTTCGAGATCCTACCAACTTTCGGATAGAGTTGATCACCTTCGATGTAGTTAACATGGCATCCACATTCAATGCCATTTTTGTGCGACCCGCTTTGGCTAAGTTCATGGCCGCAACTCATCATGCTTACCAACGTAACAAGATCCCCATCCCAAAGGGGTCATCACGGTAAACAACAGTTATAAGGTTGCTCTGGACCGCGATGAGCGGTCACTTCCAATGTTTGAGCAGCTGCCTTAATCTGACCTTGCCCAAGAACTGAAGAAAGATTCCCAGTTCAAAGGAGCCCTCTGTCCGAGAGGCAAGACTAAGGAGGTTGCCCTCTTTGAGGATGATCTGTCCAAGACTACACGTTTGGGGATCTCCTTGGATCCCAAATAGAAAAACAAGCTCACCAAAATTGCTCTCCATTTTTACCGGAGCTAGAGAGGTAGAGAGAGTATAGATGGGGATTAAGGCCTTGTTTATTTGCCCTTCTAGTTAGCTTCTATCTGTTAGAGTATATTGGGCCTTAGGGGCAAGGCCCATCTCCTGTACTATATATACTCTCCTAACAGCAATACACAATCATCTATTCCGCAAAACCCTAATCATCAACATGGTATCAGAGCCTGTTTTCCTAACCCTAATTCTACCCTAAACTCGCTGCCGCTGCAGCCCCTCCCATGCAGCCACCGTCACCGGCCATGGAACCCGCCACCTCTGGTGCCCTCTCCTCCTCCACGACCCTTCCCACGGTGTCGGCGATGGCCTCCTCGGAGGCGCCCCTTGCTGTCCCGGCGACGAGCACGTCGACGACGGTGACCGACACCTCTCCTCTCCAGGTCACCTCGCCGGTTGACGCCGCCCAACTCGCTCTCGCCGCTGCGTCCCAAATCGAAGCCGCCGTCATAGTGCTTCCCCCCGAGATTCGCGCAGCTAGTGTTAGAGAAGGTAGGTGGCTGCATGGAGGGCCTCGACCCAGAAGGAGGGTGGGAGGCTCGCTTGAAACATTAGGGAAGAAAGTTCTAGACGTGGTGTTATCGAACTCACGACCGTTATCAGTTTGCACAGACTTGATGGTTGTGCCAAACTGAGTCCGAACATAAGAAAAGAAGTGGGAGATGGTGGGGAAGGTGTCGGACTTGAGGCGGAGAAAGAAAGTCCACATGAAGTGGGAGCAGTCATCAAGAATCACAATATAATACTTGTAACCCGAAACACTAACAATGGAAGATGTCCATAGATCACAATGTATTAAATCGAAATTACGAGAAGCTCGACTCGTGGAGGAAACAAAAGGAAGATGAACATGACGACCTAACTGACAGGCATGACAAAGATGGTCGAGTTTGTCTTTATTACAAGAAATGGAGGTCGAGCTAGCTAGCCTAGAAATAGTGTCATGGCTAGGATGACCAAGACGACGATGCCAAAGCTCTCTCGTGGAAGTGGTGGTGGCGAGGGCATGACCGGTGGAGGCTGGAGTGAACGAGTAGAGGTCCCCGGAGCTATTGCACCGAACGAGCACTCTCTTGGTACGAAGATCCTTCAGAGTGAAACCAAACGGGTCAAACTCAATAGAACAGTGGTTATCGGTAGTAAACTGACGAACAGAAATGAGATTTTTAATGAGGTGAGGGGTGACAAGGATATTAAGTAAAGTAATGGGTCCCTGTGGTGTGGGAAAGGTGAGGTGACCTGTGGAGGTGACTGGTAAGCGAGACCCATTGCGAACAATGATGTTGGACGGACAGATGGGAGAGGGTGGATGAGAGGAGGAGAGAGTACCGGCATCTGAAGTCATATGAGAGGTGGCCCCTGAATCCATGTACCACTCCGCGGTGCTGGGGGGCGGAGTGAGAGACATGGTGTTGAAGACGCTGGCCAAGGACTGCTGATCCCAGCTGCCCCCCACCGTCGGCATCTCTGAGGAAGGGGTGCGTACCTTGGGAGGTTCCGGCGCTGTTCCCGCCGCCGCCGGCCTAGACAGCGGCGTCGGCTTCACCTCTCCCGCCGCCGCTGGCCTCTGGACCGGCGGACCCCTAGCCGCTGCTGCGGGCCACCATGCCGCCGTCGCTGGTCTCCTGGTCCTCCAAGCGGCAGCACACTGTCTCCCGCTCCAGCGCCGATGCTGAGTACCGTGCCATTGCCAACGGTGTCGCTGAGGCCTGCTGGCTTCGTCAGCTGCTACAGGAGCTTCATAGTCCTCTTCGCTAGGCTACTCTTGTCTACTGCGACAACGTCAACGCGGTCTACCTCTCCACCAACCCAGTCCAGCATCAGCGGACTAAACATGTTGAGATCAACCTGTATTTTGTCCGTGAGCGCGTTGCTCTTGGTCAAGTGCGCGTTCTCCATGTCCCCACGACGTCCCAGTACGCTGACATATTCACTAAGGGCCTTCGTATTACAGTCTTCACCGAGTTCCGGTCCAGTTTGAATGTCTGTGCGCCGACCGTTCTGATTGCGGGGGAGTGATGATCCTTTTGTTTGATGGTCCTTTTGTTTTGACCGCGGTGGAGTGTGTGTGTTTGCTTTGTATCAGTCCAAGCTGCTTAGCGCCGTTCAGACTGCGGGGGAGTGTTAGAGTATATTGAGCCTTAGGGGCAAGGCCCATCTCCTATACTATATATACTCTCCTAACAGCAATACACAAATTATCTATTCCGCAAAACCCTAATCATCAGCACTATCCTCAAAAGACAAAAGCTCAAACAAACAGCCAGCTTTTGAAACCCCCTTCCTAGAAGCTAAAAGCCCCCAAAAGTCCTAATTGTACTGTGATATGAGAAGCTAGTTTTTTGTGGCTTTTTCCAGAAGCAGCTTTTAGAAAAGCTGCGGCTCAAATAAACAGGTCCTAAAGATAGAGGAAGAGAGGTAGAGAGCTATGTGATAGAAAACATAAGAGAGAGAGACCCTCCTTCATTCATTGTTTGGTTCGGCTGGGGCAAAAGTTAAGAGCCTTCTAAAAAGCAAAAAAGACTAAAAATATTTTTAAGATGTTTGAAGAAATATCTCATAAAGTATAAAAAATTTATTATAAAATATTACACTGAATTGTCCGTACAAGATTAATAAATTTTGATTCAATGAAATCAAAGCAAATCACAAATATGAGGCAAGCACGTGAATAGGACCCACACATGTGGGTTTGTTGGTTTTTGTGTCCGATCCGTGGCTGGGTCCTGGCACATGCATCCTGTGCAACGAGTTTTTGTTATTATATAAATTATTTAGATTAGATCTAATGTATATTTAAAGCCTGTCGTAACCAATCATCTGTACATTTGAAACATAAAGTATACTGGATTTGGAGTTGTTATGTTAGGTGTGGTAAGTTATGGTTGTAATTATCCAAACAGGTCTTATGTCACGCTATATATACACACACATACACACACGCATTGTGCATACGTGCCAACGTTTTGAATTTTTTTGCTGCCTATAAATACCTCGCAGATTAGCACAGGAGGAACCAGTGACCATCTCTGCAGATCCCTCGTGCATCATGCCTGTGCCTCGAATCGCTCATGGTCTTATCGCAAGCCCTCGTGCATCATGCCTGTGTCTTGCGTGGCGCCGACGCCTAATTGGCCCGTGCAAATGCGCCTAATTGGCCTTGGAAATCTTGGGGGATTGCCCGCTCCGAGTTGTGGCGTCGCGCGCCACGAGATGACAAGGCGGTAAGCTATAGCCATCATCCTTTGCTTCCTCATCCGTTGTTGTTTGAAACATTAGCTATGCCCTTGCGGTGAAACTTTCGGCTTGTTTTTGTTCTCATGGAACATTTTGTTTACGGTGTAAGTTTTTTTTTTCTGTGATCAACGGTGGAACATAAGATTTCATCGATCTTTTTATCATGTTTCATCGAGATATTTCATCCATATGTTTCATCATGTATTATTGTACTACCACGTAGATATAAATATATCCTAACTATCATAGATCTATCGTTCGATGCAAAATAATGGATGATCCATGTTCAGTTTAGCTGTGCTATAATTCTTAATTTGTTGCAGGCCATCAGGATGCTACCGCTCGACGGCAACCAAGGTCACCACATCGATGGTAGCTGAGGAACTCCGGCAAGCGCCGCGTGCAGATGGCCCTGCCACCGTGCTCGCCATTGGCACGGCCACCCCGGCGAATTGCGTGCCCCAGGATGAGTACGCCGACTTCTACTTCCGCATCACCAACAGCGACCACCTCACCAATCTCAAAGCCAAGATGAAAAGAGTCTGTAAGATTTCCCCCTCCCTGTTGCTGAATACAGTGGCAGAGCCGGCAACTTTGCATAGCCCTAACAAAAACAAATTACTAGCCGTCAACCTGCGTATCGGTCATCATGTCCAAACCCATCGGTCAAGAATCAAAGAGGGCCTATATTTTTTTACAAGTAAACCAAATTAGCGATCGAGATTATTTTAACAAAAATCAGATATTTTTTGGAGCCGATTCAATTTTTTTGGTTAGATCATCGGTTTGATCCATGTTATTAACCCTGCCATGTTTGGCATGAATGCCAGGTGGCAATTCAGGCATCAAGAAGCGCTACTTCCACCATACGGAGCAGCTGCTGCTCGACCACCCCGAACTCCTTGACCGCTCGCGGCCATCCCTCGACGCCCGGCTCGGCATCGCCGCCGCCGTCGTCCCTGAGCTCGGCGCCTCTGCGGCGGCGAAGGCGATCCACGAGTGGGGGCGACCGGCCACCGACATCACCCACCTCGTCGTCAGCACGTACTCCGGCGCCCACGCCCCGGGCCCCGACCTCCGCCTCGCCTCCCTCCTCGGCCTCCGCCCGTCGGTGCAGCGCACCATGCTCTACTACCACGCGTGCTCCGGCGGCTCCGGCGCGCTCCGCGTCGCCAGGGACATCGCCGAGAACAACCGCGGCGCGCGCGTGCTCGTCGTCTGCTCGGAAGTCACCCTGATCGCCTTCCGCGCCCCCGACGAGGAGGACCTCAACGCCTTCATCGGCCAGGTCCTGTTCGGCGACGGCGCCGGCGCCGTCATCGTCGGAGCCGACCCCCGGCAAGCCGTCGAACGCCCAATCTTTCAAATGTCCTCCGCCTCCCAGATACTGATTCCGGGGACGGAGAATGCTGCGAGCATCCAGCTGCGCCAGGGAGGCATGGACTACTGCGTTTCCAGCAAGTTGCCGGCGCTGATCGGCGGCAACATGGAGCGGTGCGTCCTCGACCTGCTCGCGCCGCTGGGCCTCGCCGGCGGCGGCTGGAACAGCGTCTTCTGGGCGGTGCACCCCGGCGGCCGCGCCATCATGGATAGCTACGAGGCCGCCCTCCGGCTGGAGCCTGGGAAGCTGGCGGCGAGCCGCCGCGTGCTGAGCGAGTACGGGAACATGTGCGGCGTGACGATCATCTTCGTGCTCGACGAGCTACGGCGCCGCCATGATGAGCAAGAAGGGTTGGGTCGCTGCGAGTGGGGTGTCATGGTGGGGTTCGGCCCGGGCGTTACTGTCGAGATGATGGTGTTGCATGCTTGCACGAGCCCGATCGACTTGTACGAACCCGATCGAGTTGTAGCAGGACACTTTTTTTTAAACTAAAATCAGAGTGTGAGTAGTTTCTTGTGTGAAGCGGGGTATTTATGTTGACTCTAGCCACAAATCGGCAAAGATGACCGGCCATATCATTATCAATGCTTGTTGTATGGTGTCGATTAAAAAACAAACGCTTGGTGGCAATTTCGAATCGGTGCTTGATTATGGTGTATTGTGTAGTACTGTTT